>JBBPDH010000031.1:9488914-9507137 GCA_037974565.1 Clupeocharax schoutedeni
CTTCTCCTATTCTCTCTCTGTTTGCTTTTACTTTTTTCACTCTCTCTCTTCTCCATATTTCCCTCTCTCTCCTTCCCCAACCCCCCCCCCCCCCCCACACACACACACACACCACTCGCTGTAGAGACAATGCTGCTTGGCCCCCAGACTTGTCAGATACAGTGAGATGTTTGAGCAAACCGGCTGTGGCAGAATCCAGTAAAAGCTCGGCGGCTGCAGCCTGGAAGCACCTGGCTCTGCTCGGCTGCTTCTTAACCCTTTCATAAACCCTCGCTCGCATGAGAGCAGGTACGACAAAAACACAGTGATCAATACTTTTTAATTTGCCTGCAGGCTGAACACCGTTCCCAGTGTTAATACTAGGGTTTGTTTGTTTGTTTACTTCGTATAAGGTCTAGGTCATTGCCAATGGACCTGATAAACCAAACTCACTCCCATCTTAAGAATGTTTAGTTTTAAAGGCCTGATTCAAATCCACTGAAAATTAAATGATAATGTTAGTGGTGTTAGTTACTTTCAAATTATACAGATAATTAATTATGATATACAGTAAATATACAATGTATATTCAATGTACAAAATTATGATATTCTGAGTTTTTCAGCATATTTCTCTTGAGTAAGTCACTCGTTCCAATCTTTCTCTCATTTCTCAAATAAAGGTGACTCTTTTTGCAGTACATACAGTAAAAGCTCTCAGTATCCTTTGATAGGTCTGAATTTGATTTTACTCTCAGCCTTAAAAATAAATTATTTAATTCATAGGATTTTATCTCTTGCAGAAATCTGCACAATGCAGCGGCTCTGAGATCGGAGAAGACACCAGACTTTATTTATAACAGTTGTTTTGTAGCCTAGACTTCATGTTGGTGTCCAAATGTGAAATCCCAAACCAAAACAACTGTCTTCATTTGACCTTTCCTCAAATACAAGAAAGATCAGATACAGCTAAAGTACATCTCTGTCTTTTAATAACACCAACAATACCAGCATTAAGAGTAATCCAAGTTCATCCAGATTCATCCGAGGTATTTGTGTTTGTTTGTTTTCTTCACATTTTTTGGTGTCTCGGCTTCATGTTCATGCTTATGCGTTTGGACGCAGCTTCCCCAACCAACACGGCCGTCATCATCGGAATAACTGCTCTTGTTTCAGTCCTGTCTTGAAGTGTTAGTTGGGATCACCAAACCTGACCATCCTTCCTACCTTGCTTCACATTTTATCAGGCCCACACTCGGCCTCTCATTTCCACCAATGACAACACTTAGGCCTGGATCAGGTCAAACCCCAACGCCTATCTGCATGGAGGAGACAAGGTTCTGGGTTTCCGTTTCGATGAGATTTTCAAAGCGCGCCCAGTGAACACGAGTCCCATCGTTGCATTTCTCCAGCGCCATGCTCTCCGGGGTGAAGAAAATGTTCTCTGACAGGGCTCTACCTGACCAGCTTTCATGCATGGCTTGGCCCTGCGTGCCGTGTTTTACCTTGCACTGTGCTGTAGAAGCCGACTGTACTTCTCCGCTGTTTCTCCCAGTTTTTTTTCTCACCCTCAAGTCAGTCATGCAAGACGATACCTATCCATTACTCCAGAACCTATCGGCTCGTGGCCACTCCATGAGAAAGATCAACAGACGCTATGTTTTATGACATTGTCCCTTTTAACTTGGATATACAGTGCCAAGCGTCCGTGTGCTGCTTGTTTGGAGCTTCTTGTTTTGTTTGTCCTCCTATGCTGTCTTTGGGTGTGTGGAGTATCACTCAGACTAAACTGTCAGCCCTCAATTCACCTCTTGACCTGTTTTAGTTAAGGAATATATATATCACCATAATTTATTGCATTATTTATTTATAGCCATTTTTCATTGGGAAATAAGAGTAATTCACCTTTAAAACTCATTTGATATATACACCGTTTAACCTTAAGGGCATTGTTTACCCTTTGTTCATACCCTTTTGAACAAGCACATACCTGTACGGTACTTTTGTCATGACCATGTTTATCATTGCACTGCAAATTTTTTTTCCTGGCCACCTTGACACTTTCAACCTCTAATATTAGGTGAACTAAATACACATTTTATGTGAAGTTTAATAACATCCATTTAGGCAGGTTAAAAACCTTTTAAGTATGTCAAATGTCATTATTACAGAGTTCCTTAGATTCCAAAGGAATTCAGAGAGTCTGGGTTTTTTTTTAGTTCAGCTTAGGGTGCTATTCATTTCATTATTAAAACAACATTAGTCAAATTAGCTTGAGTGGAACAGTCCCAGATGTAGACATCCTCTGAAAGATGAAGTTAAAAAGGAATTCACACATAAGGGATGCTTAAAAGCCAACTGTATTGGCCCAGATAAGCCTTAGATATCAAAGGTTTTAACTCAAAGTCTATAATTTTGGTTACAATAAAACATTTAGGTCAGTCTGTGGGGAGGGAGCAGTGTAAAATGAAAAAACTATGTCTGTTCTGGTCTAGGTTTGTGTTAATTCATAACACAAGGTAATGCAGTTAAACTCAGTGATAAAAAGGATACCACATCACTGCATCTTACTACTATGTCATTATTATTATGCTTAGATTTGTCCAAGAGAGACACATGATTGTGTTCAGATAATTGGTCATGGGGGTTAATAAACAATAAATGATAAAACATGAGACAAGAGAAAAAACTTTTGGTCAGAAATGTACTTATTTACTCATTTCAGACTAGAGTTTAATCTATTTAGACCTCCAAATTGAAAGTGATGCAGTGAATACACTGAATTGTGCTTTATAAAATGGGAAAGCCTGATTTTTGTAAATTTTGTGGATGAACTGGACGAAGCAATGAAACCTTCCATAATCTTCTATTATCTGAGCTGGTGGTGGAATTTACAACGTGTCCTGTTCATGAACTGCTTAATACAGAAAGTACTGGCTTGTTGTTTGTGCTGTAAAGTAGACACATTTAAGGTCGTCCCCTGGACAGAATAAATCGTTATCTAACGTGGCATTTTCCTCTAGTGAAGATTTTAATGTCCATTACGCTGCCAGGAACAGTTTTGTGTGAACAAGAGAGGAGGCCAGTGGTGAGCACAGATACAGATCCCTTCAGGGCCAGACTAACCCCCCCCCACCCCCCCCACCCCTCACACACACACACTCACACACACAAACACTCACACAGACTCTGTCCCTGATTGGACCGAGTCTGCCAAAGCAACCCATATTGTGCTGAAGTCATTCTCTGCACCCACCGTCGGTTTGGTCACTTCTACTGTGGCTATGGTTCTAAAGCTGTTACTTCTCAAATATATTTGTTTTGCTTTTAAAACATACAGTTGTTTCATTTCTGGTTGATTTAGTGATTGATTTTTCATGATTATGCATCAGAAAACAGAATGTAAAATCAACGTCTTCTATGCACACATGCAAAATTATTCAAATGATTTGCTATAATTATCAATAAAGTAAGAAAATCTAATTGGTTTCTATAGTGGCACTAAATTCCCTTGATTGTTTAGCCAGTACTGCAGTGTAGATATAAACTATTTTAGCAACTAAGAAAAAAAAAATTTCCCTTACATATACTGTTAATTAATAACTTATGGTTTGACTTTGACTTTATACATTTAAGACAAGATAGCATTGAAAGAAAAAAAGAAAGAAAGAAACAGAGAAAAGTGAGAAATAATATGCTCTATATTGAGAATAAGCTCATGCATTGTGCTTTACTCAACAGTTCTCACTTTCATAAAAATGCCCTTTTTTCTTGTAGTTCAGCTAGAGGATGTCAGTGTCTGAGAGTCTTTATGGTGAAATTACACCATGTGAACATGAGCCTGAAAGAGGCGGAGGTGTGGGATATACAGAATATTCACATAATTATAAATGAAATTTATTTTATTATAGAAATTGTTCTGGGAGACTTCTAGGGAAGACAAATACTTACATTTCGACATAAACAAAACTGAATTATATCGAAGACACAATCTACTGTTTTTACCAAAGTTACCAAAAGGTTTTTTTTTACTTTTTCTCAGTTTTTTTTTTTTCATTTCCGATTCAGCATTCAAAGCGTTCCACATATACTTTTTTCTGCCAGCAAGCTTTGGAAACAAATGAATGAATTGGCTTCTTGTAAACTGTCTGTAGTCATGATTGCCTTGTTTTTTTTTGTGTGTTGTTACTACAGGTCCACAATCTCTACAAAGACGGTCAGGAGTTCTTGATATCAACCCATGAGAGATAAAAACGAAAAAAGAGAGAGAAGCATGGCAGAAAAGCTTGCATGAATGTTGCTCCTTCCACAGATGCGAGACTGACTGGGTTCAACAGTCCATCCATAGCTGTTCATTTTTTTTTTCTTTTTTTATGTCATAACATACAATTGGCCATTTACAAATACATCAAAATGACTGGAAACCGAAAACAGATTTTTGTTCCTTTTTTTTTTTCTTTTGTCTTTTTTTTTCTTTAACGATATAACACAGGGCACTTTACATCGAGTCCGATCTCTTTTTGATTCTTCAAGTCTTTGTGTCCAAGGAACGCTAGAGAAGTGGCACTATCCCAGTACAAAAGAACCCGGGTCCTTTTTTTAGACTCCCTTCTCCCTTGTGTCATGAAATACTGATGAAGAGCTTCGCCTTGCAGCTGAGAGAGGCCGGGGCGGGGGGGCACGGGCCGCTCCTCTGCCCCCTTCACTGTAATCTGGGCCAATACTGGGACATGTCCGGTTCGCTGCCTGGCACTTGTACTGGTACGGACACTCCAGGCGAAATTAGACCTGCAGCACAAAACAAATACAGAGGATATTAAGAAACTGTAGTCAACCCTTAGCTTACCACAGGATGATCAGCTCTGGCATAGCCAGTTTAAATAGAACTCAAACGTGGTTTATAGCTTAATAACGATGTCTTGTACATTCCATTGCATTGTAGAACTAAACTTATTGTAAGATTTCGCAGTCCAGCACAGTCAGAATAACATCGCCATTTCACCATTACTGTTGTTTTAATGTATTTATTTCTTAAATTATTTTTCATAATTTGAAACAGGTGCCATTTACTTTCTATTACATACACACATACGTATACAATATGTATTTATAAGTTAATGCAATTTTTATTGCTGAAAAAGCACTGAACTTCTTCACACTATGTATGTGAGATTAAATAGGCCAACTACAGCAATGAAACAACTATTCCCATAGTAACAGCATCTTTACTGGTGTTCCCACCCCCCATGCATTATTGATGGTAGCCTACTTCTCTGCCTTGAATTACTTTTTCCCCCATCTCTCTCTCTCTCACTCTCTCTGTCACTCTCACTCTGGATTGGGAATGAGGGAGGGGTAGAAGCAAAAGAAAAAGCTCACCCGTTGAGGTTGTGCCCGAGGTGGCCATCGACTGACTGTTCATATGCGCCTGCATGTGAGGGGGCGTGTATGTGTCATAGCTCCGCCCATTCACCGAAGGACTGGTTGGTAGCATGCAGGAGTAGGACGAGGTCTGGCTTGCCTGTGGTTTGGTGGGGGTGGAAAGAGATGGGCAGATGTCAGCAACACTTAGACTTCAATTCATCAGATACTCAAACAACAACACACACCTGAGAATGAAATGGGAGTTGCATAAGGGCTACAATTAAGTGAGATTACAGCACTCTGGCTATTAATCCTCACTTTTGTACCGAACATTTAAACTACCACCGCATGCAAGTGTTTGACAGTGCAGTGTAATGTATGGTGCAGTGTGGATGTGGGATATGGAGGGATAGACTTACTTGCATAGGCAGGTTGTTGGCCATGGTGAAGCTTGGCATTGGCGGTAGGGCACTGTACGTGTTCGTGAGGGCTGTGTCTGACCTCCCCAGCATGGAGCCTGAAGTAAAGGACACTATTGAAATGACAGGCAAAGAGAGGTTGTGATCAACAAATGATGTCAAATCAACAATGCAAATACACACTATTATTAAGATCTTTGATGAGTACAGTATTTAATGTAAAGGTGCTCTAAAGTGTCCTTTGGAGTGTCATGTATAAACCGCTTAAATGGATAAACCACTTTTGTAAAGGAGATGCATCAATTTGGACAGATATGTAAGTAGACAGATATGTAAATTTTGTTGACTTTCATGACGTTGCGCAACCAGAGGATTCAAAACAGGCTCAGGCTCAGGCTTACGTATATGGGTATTTATTTACATAATTTATCGAACTCATATAAAAAAGCAAGAAAGGTTTTCTATTATTTGGTCCCTTTATATGTTTTGCTAGACCCTAACCAGGCTAGGAAACTTTAAGGAAGCTTTGTTTTAAGATTGTAACCAATCATTTCTGGGTTTCTTTCCATTTACCTGGTGTGGTTGGCTGAGGGATTGGCTGATATACGCTTGTGCTGAAACTGCTACTGATAGGTATGTGACTGCTGGAGTTGTTGGCTTGTCGCCTTTGATTCCTTAGCTTTTCCTCCCTCCTCCACTTCGCTCTTCTGTTCGAGAACCACACCTAGAGGAGCAGCCGTTATTAGAAGTCATTTGGTGCCATTAACATCATTAGGTATCAGACATCATTAGAAGTGTTTAATGAGTTTGGACAGCTCACCTGTATTCTGGCCTCTGGTAGATCAATCTTCGCAGCGAGTCTTTCCCGTGCGAAAACGTCTGGATAGTGCGTTCTTTCAAACTCTGCAACACCACATCAACATAAGTATTAATTACATATTTATTATTAAGCATTGGTTAAATGTTGGTATTATAGTCTGTTCTGTGTTTTCTCCTAACTGTAAAACCCCAGAATGGATATGACGATATGTTTTATATAAAGGTAACACTTGATAGCAAAATGGCATCTCTGCCTAGACTCACCCTTTTCTAGTGCCTCTATTTGTTCCTGTGTGAAAGATGTGCGATTCCTCTGCAGTTTCCTCTTCAGCTGCAGTCTCATCTGGGCCTCTTCTGAATCCTCCCCATTGGAGCTGATTGAGTTGGTGTTCTCAGCACCTCCATCTGACTGCTGGCAGCCCTCTGTCAAAGGAAAGCAGAAGTTGATTGAAAATCCATAGGCCAAAATTCACTGGCACTGTGTTTTTTTTTATTTTGACATGTTGACATATGCAGCAATTTGCAGGTCATATGTTGCAATAAAGTGGTTTATAATGGATCAAACACAAGAACCCACTGGCTTGTTCTGAAAAATCAGGACAACAGTCTATCAATCAAATATGATGCTTCTAACACCTGTCATGGTCACATGATTGTTATCAAATCTCTTAAATGGTAATGCAGGGCATTCTTTTTAGTTAAATTGTTTTGCAGATTCTCCTTGGTATCACTCATATATCAAAACCTTCTTAACATAAAATGAAAGTTCATTTAAAAGGATTTTGTTCCAAGTCATTGGGGATTATTTCTCTTGGATCATTCATAATTAAATGTTAACACGATGCTGGCTTTTTCAAATTAAGACAATTTCAGAGGATGATATACAGCTCTAGCACATTACTTAAAAATACTGATGCAGTTTTTTATAGATATATGGCAATGATTTGACAAAAATGCAACGAGTCTCTTTTCCAGCTCCTCTTGAAAAAAAAAAGTGGGAAAAGAAGCGCGGCAGCCTCAGACCTCAGAGCTTTTAGCACTGTGCACCAACATTTGCCAAGATGGTGGGGGGAGGGGGGTGTTTATGGCCCAGTGACAAAAAATGGTCATCTTAGCCCAGTGAAATGTTTTAAAACCTCAACTTCTCCTGTTACAATCAGCGACTTTCTTCCATGCAGCCTATGGCTCTGTACCATATGGCTGTTTGAAGGCCCATTGAGGTAGCCAGCACCAATCCTTGAATGGAAGGGGATGCTTTCACAGGCACACAATGCCCAGAGAGTTAGCCAGTGTTAAAACACTCGCTCTGGGGAGGGATGGCAAACTTTCATGGCTAGAAGTGTGAAGACACAATTGAGCGGAGGCCACAAAAGGATTCTCGCGAGCCTTGCAGCGGCCCTCATTGTAGCACGAGGATTTCAGTCAACAGACCTTTTCAGCTCAGTGTGTGTTAACCTTTATGCACGACCATCATTAATCACTGTCCCTGAGGCTGCCCCGTTCAGTCTCACATAGGATTTATGCCTTCTATAGGCAGCACAAGAAGAAAAGCACTGTGAATGAAACGCTCTCAATGAGCAGTGTGTTGTTAGGGAGAGAAAGGGGGACAGCGGAGCCAACTGGGAGTCGATATGCTTTAACCTGCTGCGTTGGTGCAAACTAGTGTAACATCGTTGCGCTCAATTAAAACCCTTATATTCAGCGATGTTGCCTTCTAGGTCACGATGGAGCTGCACACTTTTTCTGCACTCTTACAGTCAGGCTCACACACTTTGCGTTCATGCAGAAAATGATCAGCGACTGAGCTCATTTCACATAGGTCTATAATAAGCCAAAAAAATGGCACCAAAGAGGATTTCTTATGCATGTGAATGAATTTTGTTTTATAAATAAATTAAAAAGCAAATGCATATTTAAATTTACACGGTGAACTATGATGAATTAATACATCATCTGGACGGACTTCGTGTTGTCAAATACAGAGATTATAGACTAGATTTTTTTTTTCATTTTTAGGGCTGTAGATCTGCCTCTTGATTTCACTCTAAAGCCAATCTATATGAGATTAGATCTCAAATGTGTTCTGTAAATTAATCTCGTAAAAAGAAAAGAAGAAAGAATCTCTATCCTATTATCCTAAAACTCTGTCTGGATTTTGGACCTCGTCTGTGGGAAAATAAAAACCACTCCTCAGTAGAGGCGGGTGAAGCGGAGCCAAAGCGACAAATAAAACAAGTGCCTTATCTTTCAGCCGGGACAGGGTCCAAAAATGGGAGGACCTGTAAGGTTTTCAGAACTCCTATAGACAGCTAGTTTTCCGAGCTTATAAGCAGAGGAGAGGGGTAAAAAGGAGGGGAGGTCGTGGGGCAGGCGCTCTGACTGGTCAATGAGAGAGAGCTTGAAGTCCACTCATTAAGGCTGAGTTGTCTCTCTTTTAGGCTGCTGTCAGTCCAGATGAATCCACTGTTTTATTCAGTGTTGACGTGACAGTCATCAGATTGAGACTGTGTTTGTCCTCCTTGGGGACCTCGCCCTGCCCTGCGTGTGTGGAGAGAGGGAATGGACTTCGTCCTTTTACTCATATAAAAATAGAAATGGGCCCACAGAGGAAATGTGTTAAGGGATATAGACTCACTTTGAAACAAACCCTGCAATCTTGTGTGGGATTTTTTGGAGCAGTTTTGCAGTTCTAGACTCAATGCACATTAAGGCATTATACTTTTGCAATATATGGAGTGTGTTTAATAAATTTGAGTATGCTGCACAGTATTGAATAATAAGCTATAAACTTAAGTTAACACTGAACAAGACCTTGTATTGTATAAAGTATCTTAAGGTCCCACAGTTTGTTATATAAGGCACAGTTTTCTAAAACTCTCCACCTCTTGTAAACAGGTTCATGGGACACTTTCTGTAGGCAAGAACTAATTGCTGTCCATGTTTTAATAGACAGATATTAGACAGAAATCAAAGAGCCTTCTGTATGATGTACTTCATGTCTGTCCTGCACTGGGTGCAGTGCTCTTATAAAGTGACATGTGTAATTGGTGATGGGGAAGGGGAGGTGGGGAGGCTGGGGGGGGGGGGTGGCATTTCTGCAGCTGCTGTCTCTCTGCAGCTAGACACTCATTCATGTCGCCTTAATGAGATACAAAACGCTCTCTAATGAGCAATTACACAGCCGCAGCACTGTTCCCATAACAAATTCTAACGCGTGACAGAAACATCCTTTTGTACAGATATCTGCGCTGCTTTTTACCCCACCTTCCTCCCGTGCCACAAAAAAACCTGCCACATCGCCACTACCAATTCAGACAGGTGGGGGAAATTTGTTCAAGTAACAAAATGCAGAACTCAAACTCTCAAACACAACAGGTTGATTAATTTCTGTTGATCTGGTCCCTAAGCACTTTGTCATGGTCAGTGAGAGGCTGATCAGCTTAGTCTATAACTTTATAAAGTACTGTAATAATTTCTAATGGCTTATAAAGTTGTATAATACTCTAAGGCCTTTAGCATAACAGTTTACTCAGACTGATAATAGCGGCAATTTTTATTTATTATAATAATCAATATTATTACCATAAATGGTAATATGAATGTAAAATGTAAAATCACAAACGCTCTAATGCATCATAATAGAGCTGTGTTGAATGTAGGATATAATAATAACAGCAACAACAACAACAACAACTATAATAATAATAATAATAATAATAATAATAATAATAATAATAATGGTATGAAACATACTCTCTCCCAGGCCCTGAACTACAGTCTTGTTGGTATAGAGAAGCACAGCCCTTCATACCTTGATTGGGCTGTCCTGGCACGGAGGTTCCGGGGTACCAGCCCGGCCGGGTGCCCCATGTCCCTGTCTGTCCGTTCAGCATCCTCAGCTTCTCATACATGCCATCTGCGCCCATCTGTTGCTTTTCGCTCGCCAGGTTGCGCAGCACTCTGTTTATGGACGACACCTGAAAGATGAGAGCGAAGACATAGGATGGCATCACTTTTCTTTTATCATCAGTTCATGGCATTCTCTTGACTTTTGTGGGGGTGGGGGACAGGGATGAATAGATAGAGGGGTGTAAAAGATGTGATTTGGAATGGGTAAATAGGTAAATAAATAAATAAATAAGTAAGTAAATGAGTGCTTGGTTGGAAATGGGTCGATGCTGGACTGTACTGGCTCACTGCAATGCTTGTTCAGTGCCAGGCACCCATCCACCCATAAATCTATCTATTCGTGCACATGCATGGGTGGGAGGATGGGTGGCTGGCACTGACTAAGCCATGCATGTCCACGGATGGATAGGTGGATGGGTGGCTGGCACTGAGCTAGCCATGCATGTGTGGAGAAAGGATAGATGGATGGTGGATGGATGGCGCTCTTATATGTGATGTCCTAGGTTGCACTCACGCTCGGGATGTTGTCGTTGGTGCAGATGCCCTCCGACAGCAGCCTGTCCCGGATCTCCCAGGCAAAGATGGACGGGCACTCACGCTTGAACTGGGCGATTTTACCGACAACCTCCGGAGTAGCTACTCGGGGTTTGCTGCCTCCAATGGCGCGCGGTCGGATGGACCCCGTCTCATAATACCTGCCCAGAATTTTACTCACGCAGCCGTTGGACACCTGGACGGTAATCGAAGCAAAAAAAAAGGAAAGAAACAAAAAAGAAAAAACAGAGAAACACAAAACAAATCGCATGACATTAATTTCAAACGCGCGTGGTATGCTATGTGTAAAGCGTCCAATCAATGATAAGCTTACGTTTTCATTGTCCAGCACTTGGACTTTTGCATCAGCTTGAGTCTATAACACAAGAAATATACCTTCAGTGGTACGAGAAACTTTGTTTCTTTCACCTTTTCTTTTTTTTTTAAATTTTATTATTATTTTTTATTTATTTACTTCTTTTTAATGCACCGTTCTGGTTTGAGCTTTGTGCAGCGAGGCAAGCGCAAGGGAAACCAGGCAGTGTTTACGATAATAATAATAATAATAATAATAATAATAATAATAATAATATTAATAATATTAATAATATTAATAATAAGAATATATTAATAATAATAATAATAATAATAATAATAATAATAATAATTTTACATTTTGTCATTATTTTAAGTGGATCATTTACATTAAAGCACTGTTCACGTGGACGCTCGAGGGGGATAAAAAAGATGTTAACAGGTTGAAAATTAAGTGCTTCCGTTTTTAAACGTGCTGATGAACGCACTCGTGCATGCAATAAAGCAAAAAGTAAATACACACAAAATCTTAATTCGATTTTTTTTCTTTTAATATTAGCATTAATAATGCCGACATAAAATGTCAGTAATAGCAATAATCAAAATAATGATAAAGGAGAAGAAGTAGATTAATATAATAACAATGCAATATATTAGTAATGGTGCACTGACCTGCAGGATCCGGGATATGTCGCAGGGTCGGGCGCCGCTGTGCGCGAGCTCCACTATCTTCTGCCTTGTGGAGTCTGGCAGAGGTCTCCCGTTCACGAACACGCCGCCGAGCTGGTTCACCCCACTGTGACCTGGACGGAACAAGTAAGAGGCGCCCGGGTTAGCTTTACAGACAGCAAAAAAATAAACAACCAAACAACGAGAAGTAGAAATGTACGCTTGTTTCGGTGCGATGCTACAGTCACAGTGCAAAATAAAGCAATAAAGTCATGCATTAAGGCAACTTTGACGAACCCAAACATCGATTTAGTAAACGCTCGGAGTGACTGAAGCCCCCCAATAGCGAGGCTCCTAATGAGGGTGCGTCTGTCAGTTGTTTGCCATTGTTCTCCAGATGTGGCATGATCTTCTAACGCGGACCACAACATTTCTGAGCGTTCTGCCACCTGGACTGAGATTTAAAAAAAAAGCCACCTGCCTCGAATCAGATGGCACTAATGCTATTTGCTGGCGCTCTTAAACTGCAACTTTAAATCGCATCAAACACAACTCTTTCTAACACACACACATGCACACTAGTACGCGCGCACACGCTCACGCAATCCATGGAACCAGTTCAGTTAGTCCAAGTAGTTTCCACCCACCCCTAAACATTTCCAGCAAATAGGAAAAGCCCTCCCTGAAATAAAGAGAAAGCAAACCTGAACTCAATCAGCCCCCTTCCCATAAACAGACCCCAACGCCCAGTGATAGAGCTGGAGAACTCGGTCGGTGCAGTGCGCCTTCCCTTCCCTGCTCACTTCTCAGACCCCTTCCCCACGAAGCCTCCCGTTAAATGGAGTCCAGGAGCACGAGCTCCTTGGCAATAAATAAGCTCCAAATATAGAAGAAGGGGAGGAAGGGGAGAGAGAGAGAGAGAGAGAGAGAGAGGAGGAAAAAAATATGATGAGCCTGCCTGACATTTGTCTTTAAAATAAAGCTAGCTGCACGTCAAGTTTGAGCTTAATTTCTGGAAATGGGCGGAAGTCGCCCCGGATCATGCACGGAAGGCTAATTGAAAAGATGAGCCCGAGCGCTCGTGGCAGGCCATGTCACTTCCTGTCACGGCTCTGCTCGTGAACCCCGCATCGCCACGACAAATGGTAGCATGATAAAAACGAGCCTTTCTGTCCGCATTTGGAGAGCGCTCAGACTCCGTTGGACTCTACTCATTTAGCCTTCAAGGAGGAGGGGGAGGGGGAGGGCTTCAGTTTTTAAGGTAGCCTTAGGGGATGGAGGGGTGGTAGTGGTGGTGATTGGGTGGGGGGTGTTGTGTGTTGAGGGGGTCTAGGCACAGGCACGTTCAAAGGGACGCGCGTGGCTTTATGGTATATTAAAAGTGACAATTTTTTAAAGCCTATATTTACACGCCGGGACGCTAATTTGCATTATTTTTTTGTTTTTGTTTTTTATTTGCGACTGATGAAAAAAATAGAAATTTGAATTATCCCCTGCGTTACTGCATGTAGACCACATATTTTAGACACGGCTATTCCTGAAGTTGGGTGCCTGGCACGTATTTTCGGCCCGCTTCAAAAATAAAATTTTTGAATTAGCTGCACTTTTTGATTGCGCCGGTCTGCAGCCGCTGTAAAAAAATGTAACGTGGGAAGGAAAAGTCCATCACCATGTCGTTTTGAGGGCTTAATTCGGGATTAGAGTAAATCAATTGTCCCTCGTTTTTTTCCTCTGCAGAGAGGTCAGCGAGGATAAGCATATTGAAGATTTATTGGCTTTGGGACCGTACGTCCCTTATGGTCCACCCTACCACACAAACACACACATACATACACAAACATACACACACACACAAAATAAAGCCATTTGACCGTGCCAGTGCGCAGATTAAGACATGAAAAAAACAACTTTCTCTCCAAAGGTGAAGTCTTAATCATCATGAGTCCCCAGCGGCAATAATTACGCGCCTTGCATTCTACACCTAATCAATGAGCGCGCGGACATATGGTGTCAATTTGGGGAAATGTGCACGCGGGAGTGTTATTAGCATAAAAGCTTGGAGAGCCGGCCGTGACCTTTAAGCGCGCGGCGGATCAGTAAATCTTGCCTGCGCGCGAGTCTGCACAACACGAATCCACTTCAAACAAACCAACAAAACATGGTGGAACTGTAAATACATGTAAATGATGTTTCGATGATGGCGCAGATATTGGGGCTAAATGATCATGCATTGCACATTATGCACTAATGTTTTGTCTGAAATCTTAACATTTAGAAATCAAAATCCTCGCTTTCAAAAAAATAATGACCCAAATTTGAAATACATTCAGTTAAATTTACAGTAAGGATTCCTAATGTTAGCAAATGAGGATGTTACAAATCTAAAAAAATAAAGAAATTTTAAAAAATAAAGAAAAGAAAAGAAAAAAAGAAATTGGAAAATGATAGGATGACATTCAACACACCTTCGTTACAGATGTCATACACCTCTTGTCCAGCATTAAGAGAAAAAATATGTCTGGTTTATTGTTATCCTGCCAAGGAGATGATACTGATAATCATATCTTCACAGCGTCTGATCGCTCCACATGAACCCATTAATTAAACAATCAGTTCGACATATGTGCCTCGTTTTTTCTTTCTCTCACACACACAAATATGGAGACATTTCAACCAGCAGAAGTGTTTATTCTCGCACTAACCACTCTCTCCACAGTGCACAGCTAACACACACACACACAAACATACGCGTTTATCAAACGTCCAGCTGATGCCATTAATGACCTGACAACAGATTAACAGAACCTCTCTTACACACTCGCGTATATATATAACGTGAGGGTGTGAGACGTACTGTCTTTCTCTGTCTATATATGTACTGTTAGATTGTTATTATTCTGTAAATCTATACATTCTGCTCGTTTGAAAGAAGCGTTACGAAATGCTGTCAAAAGTTTTGCCACACCCCGAAACCTCGGACGGGCCTCTTTAAAATTGTCTCGACTAGCACACCAACCACAGACGTCCAGATGTTTGTCACACACAATCACGTCCAAGTCAAAACACACTGAGAAAAGAAATTTAAATAATAAAAAATATAAAGATAGACAAAGAAAGGGGAGAAAGAGAAAACTGCACTTACTGTTTTGCATCATGGAAGCTACACCAGACTCCCACGTGGTCCGGTTATAGTATTCTATTAGTCATAAAGAAACAACAACCATGGTCAGTTTTTCATTGGACTTATCTTTCAAAGGATTAAAAAATATATTGCATTTCTTCAGTTATGAAATATATATGTATATGTATATTTTGAAGCAATTCTTGCTGTATGTGCAGAATCGTTAAGAGTGCAGCAAGTGCTCTGAATGGAGTTACTGCAAAAATGAAAGTTCGAGACACAGTCTCCATAAAGAGTAGTTTTAGACATCCAGCGGGTTAAACTTGCCTGGAAACTGTTGACTGTCCGCTTAAAACAATTTATAGACTCATCTGCGTCACACTAGTTAATAATTCCCTAGGACAAAGCAAAACAATTTTATTATTAGTACACCTTTGTTTTTCTACCCATAATCGTGTGTCATTACATTAAACCTAAAAACTGCCATTAGCTGGTCTCGTGCTTGGACTGGGAATGGGACGATTGGTGGTGACTGGGGGAGGGGGAGGGTTGGGAGTGACCTTGGAAAAGTTGGTATGAAATATACGGCAGCTTCTACTAGACAGAAAAAGAACCTTCACATGTTGAATTGGAGTTGTTGTTATTAGGGGTAGTTTTTAGGGTTGACTGAGAGGGGGAGGGCTACTAGGCTACTATTTTTCTGCACTTCAGATCCACCCTTGTGGTGCCACACGCTGTCTACCTCGCCTGGTTGCTCCGTAAAAGTGAAGGCAGGAGGGGGTGAAGGCCACCAAACAAAGGCCGCTGGATTCGAACAATGCCTCCCATTCTGCCTCGACACCAAAACCCAGAGAGTAAAACCCGGGGCTCCCTAACTAGCTACACAGCTTCCAACTAAACGTACCAACAACTCTGAGAAGATACAAAGAGCTGAAGGGAAGACTCCCCCTCCCTCCCCATCCCCTCCTGCCCCACCGCCCCCACCGCCCCTCCAAAAATCCCATTCTTGCTCGGCACCTTTCCTCAACACAGCCAGTACAGCTCAGTCCATTCCCCAAATGTATTTAGCTGTTTATTTTTGTTTAGAAAAAATAGAAAAGGAATTTCTTGTTATAACTACTCGGATGTAATTATGTTGCTGGTATGTGTCGTTAGGGGCTTGAAGGGGGGAAATGCTACAACAGCGCAGTGGGGCGCTCAATTGGTAAAAGACAATTGCATTAAAGAGCCCATTCAGTACATTTGAGGAAAAGGAGGCCACTGAAGAAATAGTCTCTGCTTTGATTTTGTCTCTCTATTACCCTCGCACCCTGCTTTTATTTTATCTCCCCATTTTTAAAAGATGTACTGTGTATCTAAATAAATATACAGCAATCGCCAGGCCCATGTGCGCGTGCACGTGTTTCATAATTTGCGTTCCCGCGTGATTTTATTTTTTTTTGTCACACTGATTTAGCGAGGAGGGAAAAATATGCAGGAAGCTTTTATTTCAGGTGTCAGTTTTAAAATTTCAGTGTAAGTGTGATGTAAAATAATTTTAATAATGAGTTCAAAATGTTAAAGTAATTTTAAATGAGCTATACAAACAATCGTTAGACCGTAGACATTTTATTTTGGATTTAGGACCTGAAAAAGTGATGAAGGCACATTTTTCATAAGTTCTCATGGCCTGAGTGGTGAGCGCGCTCCTCTGTGGTTAATGATGTGTTTTTAAGGCGAGGCTTAATCTGCATTTTACTCGCTCTAATGTGCAACGTCAAGCCCCTTAATTAAACGCGCTTACTGGAGGCTTTAGGGGTTTTTACAACCAGCACATTTACTCGCATATTATTTTTAGAAATAACAGCAACGACAACAACCACACGCCCGGAGCTCTGAGCTCTTAGAGGTGTTTTTAAACATCTACACTTATTTTTTCACGCGGTCATCATAAAAAAAATTGACAAATTAGCTAAGAACTGGGCCAAAGCGTGCATATTTAGTGAAGCTGAAAAGCTATTTCCTATTAGTCAGAAATAACCAATTACTGTTATAATAATCATAATAATTTATGCGCTCATGTGTAACCTTAATTAAAAAAATAATAATGTGGTGAAATGTTTGAATGTTAGATTTTTACAAATTTATAAATGTATAATTTGTTTTTCAAAAGTTGCCTCCTGTGTTAATATGTCAACATTGACCTGTAGGCCCAGAGCTCGCGAGCTAGGGAGCCAAGTACGTATTTTATTAACTCTGCTAATTTCTACTTTTGATTTTTTTCGAAGGGGAGACTAAAAGCGCGTTCGTAACAAGTTAAACCGCACCAAGTTCATGGTGCTTTTTCTGGTGTGTGTGTGTGTGTGTGTGTGTGTGTGTGTGTGTGTGTTACTATCTCCGTGTTCTCAGAGCCCCTCTCGCTCTTGTCTTTTTTATGATCGTGCATAATGACCAATCTCTTTAAAAACAAAAAACAAACACAGTAGATACGATAGCTAACAAACTTAGGTGGGGGCAGAAAAGTCTCGCGTGGTTGCAATTGACACTATTATAAAAACAAAAGGCGATCGCTGTGTTCCGCGGAAAGAAAATCTAAACTCACAACTTTTCCTTTTGGGTAAAGTAAATTTTTTCGCTGAAAATAAAATTTCAAATTGCGAGTTCCAATTGCGAGAATCGCGAGTTTGAGTGATGAGGGGCGCTGAAGGGAAGGCAGTGTCTCAGCCCTCCTTCCTTTCTCTTCCCTTTCCTACAACAAGTGCACAAAAAGAGAGAGAGATAGAGAGGGGGAAGAGGGAGATGGAGAAAACAGGTCGCGCGCTCACCTTTTTGAGGCATGTTTATTTTTCCTGCAAGTTTTCGACTCCTCGTTTTGCTTCTCCTTTTCCCAGATGAACAGAAGAACAAGAAAAAGACGAAGAAGGAGAAAAGGCGTCTTCTGAAGAGTTTTATTGTCCTTTATAGTTTCCAATTGGCGTCGAGGAGAAAAGAGGGATCCCTGCGGGAAGGAAGGGAAACACAGATTGGCAATGAAGACTGCATGAACAGCAGCGCGCGAGACGGGGGGAGAGAGAGAGGAGAGTGAGAGAGAGAGAGAGAGAGAGGGAGAGAGAGAG
>JBBPDH010000031.1:9555063-9566259 GCA_037974565.1 Clupeocharax schoutedeni
CTGGCATGTAATAAGCAAACAGAAAAACAAACAATGAACCAAAAACAAACAGAAAACCAGGGACGTGGCACGGCTACGTCCAAGCCGTGACAGTTACAGGATATTGATGAATTATTGCACTTGCTAACATAATTTTTAGTAAATTTCTGTATATATCAAAGGACAGTAGTGGTTGCTATTATAAACTGATGAGCTCAGTGAATTTCAAACTGAATGTGAGTATTTTCAATGGTGTGTGGCTGAGCTGTTTAGGCACTAAAAGGTGAATGTCCATCTTTTTGACAGATAACAAACTGAAGTCTTGGAAAAGATTTATAAGAATGTATTTGGATCTTTCACTGTAGATGGTTTGTAGATGCTCAGCTTGCCTTTACATGTCATAACATAGATTTAAAGGATCTATTAAATGCAACTGAACTGTAAATAAAAAAAAGGGATTCCATTATAGCTGATCATCCAACTATTAAACTTAATCCTTAAATGTACGATAAAATAATAATTAAATAATAAAATGAACACATATACTAAATAAAACTAAACAGAATATTCCTCATCGGCTCACACAATATCAACTACTTTTTTTTTTTACAAACAAAACAAATCTTGATACTTTTCACTGATTTCTTGTTCACATTTATTCTATTATACACTTCACTAGCAGAAAGACACAATAAATCAGTGGATCTTCCTAAGGGGGCTGTGAAAATATAAGCAAAACCAAAAGATTTTAAAAATGAGCTCAGTGCGCCAGTGACGTAATGGAGCCTATATTGGTCCCTCTGCCAGTAATATTGTCTCGAGCTTTGGTATAAAGCAGGAACAGAGTGTAAAATGATATAACGCTTCTCGTTTAGTTGCTTATAAACTCTTCAGAGTGTGTTTCTGCTTTAGTGTCTCCTCAGTTTCCTCAGATCAGCTGCCACGCTCCGGACCCGGCGGGACCTCGACCCCAATTCTGCAGGACACACTGCCTTTGGGCAGAACTCCATTTGAAAATTTCCAGCAGAGACACTGGAGAGATTTTAAAAACACAAACACACACACACACACACACACACACACACACACACACACCTGGGCTTCCTCAGGCCGCAGTTTGCCCTACTTATCACACATCTAAGAGTCGGTGGTGCTGCAGCAGCTCTGAGGTTTTAATCTCCACAGACAAATCTGAACTCTCTGATAAAGCAAGTCTTTCATGTTTGTTTATTCCTATCAGACTTAGATAAATAACTGCCCAAACACATACTATCATCAAAAAACTTTTTCCATGTGTATTTGTTTTACCTTGCTTCTTAACTTCCTGTTTTTTGTTTCACAACTGTTTTATACATTGATACATTTTGCAAAGGAAAGGGAAAGTTGAATCCACAGTCAAAATAATGTTTTAAAAGTGCCCCAAACATTGCACAAAAAAGCTTTAAAATTACTTAAAAAGCATACAAACAAGTCAATACGTATCTTTCTCATAATGAATTGCTGTAAAAAAAAGTTAAGCATTTTATGTTTAGGTTAGTGCTTGTTTTTATTTTTTTTATTTAGAAATTGTCTTGTTTTTTTGTTTTTCTCATTATACCATATGAATATTTCTCATAAGAGAAATATTACTTATATAAAACATCTTTTTTGCATTGTACAGCACTAAATGGAAATAATAGGCATAAATAATTACCCAGTGATGAGATATTAATCCTGGGAGAGCTCTTTGTGTGTATGTGTGAGTGTGTGTGTGTGTGTGTGTGTGTGTGTGTGTGTGTGTGTTCCTCCCCAAATGGCAATGGAAATGCTTTTTAATTAAGAGCACAAGCCAAACATTTTTATTAAGACTGCATGCAAATGAGCCCAGAGATATCTGACTGCTCTCTTGAGACTCTCTTTCTCTCTCTCTCTATCTCTCTATCTCTCTCTCTATCTCTCTCTTTCTGTTCTAAGACAGGGCTTTTGTCACAAATGAGGTCACCGCCTAAAGGCTCCATCCTTCCTTCACTCATCCACACTCGGCGCATGTGTGTGTGTGTGTGTGTATGTGTGTGTGTGTGCGCGTCTGGTTCCCATCGGCAAGGCTGGAGCAGAGGGAGAGAGGGAATGTTGGAGAAAGGGGGAGGGAAGCGGGGATCCCCTTGAGCTCAGTGCCTGTAAACCCCTTACCCTTATCACACATGATGTTAACAGATGTAATCCTATTACAGTCTTCTTTATTCCTCTCTCTCTCTCTCCCTCTTGCTCCCTCTCTCGCTCTCTCTCTGTGGATTTTCTCCAAGTGCTGTATGGCATTGCCAGAGTAATCCCTCATTACCATCGCTCCCTCAGGCCCAACTGAACTCTGCCACTGTACAAAT
Source organism: Clupeocharax schoutedeni (assembly GCA_037974565.1). Taxonomy (NCBI): domain Eukaryota; kingdom Metazoa; phylum Chordata; class Actinopteri; order Characiformes; family Alestidae; genus Clupeocharax; species Clupeocharax schoutedeni. Next base: position 9,557,403 of record JBBPDH010000031.1, read on the forward strand.
CCCATAATAAAACAGAGCTTTATATCTAAACACAAAGAGATACTACTCTTCATGTCTGTGTGGATCTTGCAGATTGGCACATAAATATAGTATTTAGTATAATAAAATGTGTGTGTATATATATATATATATATACACACATTTTATTATTACTGTAACATGGTAACTACTTTCGGTTAAATAGTGATTTAAGCTGTTTACAGGTTTAAGAAACAGTTGTGGACTACTTAAGCACTTAAGTGCTTTGTTGCTTGGTTATTAATTGTTAACTAATAATTAGTGAACTATTCAATTATCAAAAACTACTGGATCTTACAGACTTCAAATGGATTTTACAGACTTCAAATGGATTTTCCCATCCATTTGAAGTCTGTAACTGACAACAGAGTATCCAGTAGGTTGCTTACAAGAGATTAAACATACACAAAACTACTATTTACTACATTAATATTATTTATGTGTGTTATAATGTTAGGTTTAAAAACAAATACTGTTCAAAATACAGCTAAACCGGTTTTAAACACAATTTTCTGAGTTATGCAATAGTTTTGTATGGTTCTGTATGTATACATATATATCACATCAAACTCAATTTACCTGCATATACCGGTCCAATAAACAGGCTTTAAATATAACACTCTCAGGTGTCTAAAAGTTATGCACAGTAATATTTAATACATACTATTACATATAAGGACTGATACTTATAATTTGCAAATTTCCCAGCTGTGGGACTAATGCAGGTTTATCTTATTTTATATTATCTTAGCTCGCTCCTGAATCCAGAATAGTGGGGCATGTTATGCATGTTTGTGTGTATTTGTGTGTGCGTGTGCGTGTGTGTCTGCATGCACATTTGCGTCTGAAGGTGTTCCACTTATCTTTTCCCTCGTCGTCAGAGGGGTAGAAAAGGCCCATCTGAGTCCAGCCCAGGGAATACGGAGGTGAAGCTCATGTAACTCCCCTGACACCTCAACATCTCCACACACATCTTTAGCCTGTTATACACACCGCACTTCTGTTCCGGGTAAACAAAAGGGGCTAGTGTGGCGATGGCAGCCCAGTGAAGGGTGATGCTGAATATCTACATACAGCAAAAAGACACATCTGCTCAACTTCTGTCTTTTCTTCACCTGCAGGCTTCAGCAGAACATACAGCATGGATCAGTGCTAAACAGATAAGAGAAAACAATAAGGAAAGGTGGAATTAGAAGAGTCTGTAAAGATTATGCATGTTATGTTTCTGGGAAAAGTCAATGACAAGCGTCTTAATGCAACATTTTCTGCCAGAATACAGTAACATGCTGGTGAGACTTAAAGATTATGTTATTTATGTTATTATCTGATACCTATCACTATCTAAAGCTAAAGATCACCATCTAAAGCCAAATGCAAATGACACACTAAACTGAAGAATGGAAACATAAACAAGAAACAAACTATATTACAATAAGAACACGCAGATGATTGAAAGTCAACCTTTACAGTAATGTTATATGTACTCTGAAATTGTGCTAAAAACTTCAATTCAACATGTGTAGTACTGAGCACCTGAGTAAAGGATATGTATCACATCCTCATCCAGACGATCCGGTAACACGTTTGTACTTAAAAACTATCTGAGTAACAGTATTTGCCATATTTTTATGTATTTTTCCACAAATAAAGGACAAACTTACATTGTAGTGTTCTGATTGTATTCCACCTGACTGATGATGCAACATTTGCACATTTTTGTCATAAATTACCCTTTCAATTTTCACTTGTTTAACTTTTAGTATTTCATGAAGCTCCCTCCTAAATATTTCACCCCCAATTTGACCACGGAGGACAGACCAGTAAAGACCTGGACCTTAAAGAGACTAATTATACAGTAGATTATTTCCAGTCTAGCCTTTCTTATTGAGAGAGCACTTACTTTTTATTTTTTACAAACAAAACAAATCTTGATACTTTTCACTGATTTCTTGTTCGTTCGCATTTATTCTATTGTACACTTCACTAGCAGAAAGACACAATAAATCAGTGGATCTAACTAAGGGGGCTGTGAAAATATAATTTGACCACTGAGGACAGACCAGTAAAGACCTGGACCTTAAAGAGACTAATTATACAGTAGATTATTTCCAGTCTAGCCTTTCTTATTGAGAGAGTACTCAAACCCCACCCCACCCCTCCCACACACACACACATAGTATTGCCATTGGCAATGCAAAAGCATATGCAAGAGCACCAGAGTTGCTTCTCATCACAAACAATCATTCTGAAACAGCTGGACGTCTTTCCGTCCAGCACGATAAAGGGGTCTCCCCACCCCCCTTTCCTTTCTGTGCCGGAGCAGCTGTGCAGGAGACTGAGGGCTTTTGCTTGATTGAATATGGTGAATATGTTGAGGTAACGTTTCTTCAGCAGGCATGAGCAGCGTGCAGAAGGATCTTTTATTCTCGCACATGAAAAACAGAAGGAACTAAAGAGACATGTGAAGGAGAGAACAAAACCCATATGTGGGGGGGGGGGTTTGAGAGTTGGGGAGGGGAGCAATGAAACTCATGTATAATGTTAATTTTATGCATACATACCAGGTTTAGTCTGATTTGTATGCAGCACAGGGCTAAAGGCTAGATTAGATTAGATCAGATTACATTAGATTACTGTATATCATCTTTATTGTCCTTTATTGATACTGTACATCATATTTTAGATATGCTTCTCTATCTTTATATGCTTATGTGGTCAATAAAATTGTTTAAACTGGGTTGTTTACCTGGTAATAACACTATACACCATGAACATATGTGCAAATAAGCTCAAATACAGTAAAAATGAATGGGAAATGTGTGAGTGGAAGAACACAGGCTTGGTTCCTGATTTTCTCTGAGCTCTCCAGTCCTCAATCCAGGAGACCAGAGGAGAGTGTTACTGACACTGTTAGATGGACTGAGGGTAGTAGTGGATGTGTTGTGTGTTTAAAGGGCCTTGTGGTAAGTCCAGCACTTATACGCTGCTCAGCTGACCAGTGGCCCGGGGTCCACGGTGTTGCTCTTAATTAGGAAAAACAGTGTAACCTAGCAGAGCCACTTAAGCTCCGCTAACACACACATACCAATGGCTTGAGGCATGGGTGTCCATGAGTACACACACATTCACACTCACACGCAAGCACACACACACACACACACAGAGGACAGAAATGGAGATGAATGGAGCCCCAGTCACCAAAGTAATCAAAAATGTATTTTCCATATCTTGGTAATTGAATTGTGTACAAGCTGCAAGTTAATGAGGTCATCTCCCCTCCAGCACTGACAGGAAAGCACAAATAATTATCTCTCCATTTTTTCTTATGTAGCAATTAATTTGAACCATTGGCAAGCGACCACAGCCCCCCCAGCCCAGTCCCCATCATCTCTCTCTCTCTCTCTTTCTCGATCCGTCTCTCTTTTTCTCCCTCCGTCGTGCCTGTGTGCTCTGTCTCACTCCTTTCTCCCTTTCTCCATCTCCGTCCCTTCCCCCAGTCCTCATCATCCCTCACTTCTACTCTCTCTCTCTCTATTTCTGTGCGGTTGACTGCCTCCTGGTTAAGGTTGAGCGAGATTGACAGGCGATTGATGTGCTGGGGCTGCTGGGGCTGTGTGTGTGCATGTGTTTGTATGTGTGTGGGTTTGTAAGTGTGTGGGGTTTTATGTGTGTATGTGTGTATGTGTGTGTGTGTGCACTTGTGTGTGTGTGTGTGTGTGTGTGTGTGTGTTGACGGGAGGCAATCAAAACCCCTCCAGCTGCTGTGGGCCTGAGAGCTTTCCAGGTGACTGTCACCTGAGATTTCCTGTGCTGGCACTTGCCAAGCACTGGGGGCACAGTGGAGCACCAGGGGGGCATTCGGTGCCAGGTGGGGTACAAGGAGGAAAAGAGGGGGTGGGGGGCACGATGTTGTTTGTTTCGTATGGAACAGAAGAAAGGGGGAAGGTTGAGAAGAAGGGAACAGGGCTAGCATGACAGAAGGGCTCCCTTTGGAATTGTGGGTTATTCTTGTGGGTGGCGAAAACAAATGGGGTCATTTAGTCTGTGGATTCTGATTCAGCCAAGGGGCCATAGGTACCTCAGAACCTGTACATGAATGTCTGGGGTCACTATTAACTGCCCTCTGTCTTGTCTGTTTTCATATGTTCAAATTTTGTAATTACTATGGTTATATGAATATTAATTTGAGCTGAATAACATCCATGTATTTAAAGAGTAATCCAAATTTCTACATAATTCAGTCGTCCAGAACCATTTAGAGTGGATTTTGGTGTGAAATGGTTCATTTTGGAGTACTTGGATTTCTTTACAGTGGTGCTGAATGGAACTAGGGGTGTGTATACAACACATTTATTTTATTTACATGAACCTACATGTGTCTTCTGAGTGTATTTATGTAATTCTGGTAATGGTAAAATAATGCAAAAGTTTTCTTTTGGAGATTTCAGAATGCCCGGCATATATGGAGGGCATCATGAACATATTTACGAAAAAAATTTATTCAAAGGCCTTTCACAAAGCTATAGTAAAACAAGATTTCTGACTTTAGATAAGTGACTTAATACGTTTTATTAAATTGGAGCATTTCACACCAAACAATTTACCATTAAATTGTAATGATACAGAATTTTTTAAAAATTGTTGGAATTCCCATCTAAGACTTAATTAACAAATCTCCATCATCAGAATCGATATCGCCTTTTTGCCCAGGTAAGTTTGCAGAACTGTACATTGGTGGATTGGTTCATACATAAATTGACATTTCAGAATAGAAATACTGTAATACAAAACCATTACCACAAAGGCTATTCAAAATATACACTACTAATAGTATTAAACTTAAGTGCAATAGTACATCCAAACAAATGAAGTGGGACATGTTGTGTATGAAACAGATGAATAAAGTATTATAGAATAATCATCACCATTCGGTCTCCTCTATTGTGTGCTTAAATTCCTTCACTAATGTCTTTCTCAGAATTCAGAGATGATTCTACCTTCTGAATCCCTCTCGTGATGCCACATAGTGCTCATCTTGACACTTGATCTTGCAATATCTCCATGGAGCCCCATTAGCGGAGGATCATTCATGGTCATGTCAATGGGAGCTGTCAACAAGCTCCTTTTCTCCACTCGGGTCCCCCCAGTAGCCCAGAGGCCTCTGCTGCCTAATTGATTGACAGCTACTTTAGCTAATCTCTGACAAAGTGTGGCTTTAATAAGCACGCTAGTCCAGGATGGCCTACAGAGGATGTGTCAGTAATTGAGGTAATGCAGAAGGTTGGCAGATTTCATCGACCTCTGCCCTTAATTAAATCGTTTGCCTTATCGAGCTAATATCAAGTCCCCCTGCGAGAGCAACCCCCGTCACAACGCACAGGCCACCTTTGAGCTCCGGATCTGAGCCTGAGAGAGGCCGACACGTTGTCCCGTTGCCCGCACACCCTCAAAAATGAGCCATATTAGGTCTCGTTTGTTCCTATTTGGAATGAGAAATGGCCCTCATTAGCACGCCTCTTCCTCAGCGGCCTCTGCAGCCTTCGCTTTTACACCGACCTATCAAGTGCTCCGAAAAAGAGCAACCCAGCCAATCAGAAGCATGAATTATTCAGCGTAGGGACGGTGTCTATTATGAGCCGTGGGCTCTAATGAGAAGGAAATGTGCATCGGTGCTGAATTGCTGTAAATTAGGGAATAAATAGAATCACCGCTCCGCCTCAGCAGCATCCAAACCAATTTACCTGCCTGAAAAAAAAGAAAGGACACGGAAGCATATTGCATTATGTTAATGGTGGACTTTTTTAAGTCAGTTCTTTGTATATTCACTCATGTGACTGAGTATAAAGGGACATTTTCATGTGTTAATCTGTTAATATAGTTGTTAGCTTTGATTTAAAGTGACAGCCTCCTGCCAAAATACAATATGCATTTTTTTTCACAACAAACCCTCCGTCTCAATCTCTGCTCTAAATGGTAACAACCTCATCCATAAAACATAGGCTATCTCCATATCGTCAGCATATGCACAGCAGACTATTTCAATAAACAACATCATACTGCCAGCAGCGACTCCCCAGAACTATATCCCACTTTGTAAATTGATTAGTTTGAGAAATTCTGTCACAGTTGCAAAATATGATGTTCTCCCTTGTACCCTATAAAATAATACAACCAGCCAGCCATGAACTCGCATTATAATAAAAACATGGTGATTGGATGGAAATGCATCTGCCAAATTATTGGGATTATGGAAACAATTGTACTGTGATTTATCAGCCAAGTAATTTTAGTGGGGTTTCTCAGGGTTCTGTTTTGGGTCCGGCTGTATTTGAGAACAGTTTTCAAAAATGATAATGACTGTATAAAACAATGTTAGAAATTTAACCAATGTGTCTTTCATATTAAGCTACTTGGCATTGGTATCAGGACATTTACATAAGTAGCCAAGCAACACGTAAAATGTTAAAAAAGTGCCCTGTGGGCAATGCCCCTGTAGCTTTTGGCCAAAATAAGGAGTGCTCATAGACAGTGATGCTAAATGAAGTCTATGGAAATGTGTTGTATAATGGCCAGTCAGACAGGCCCTACCCTTTAGTCCCAAGTGTGATACATTTACACATGAGCAAAGTTCTCCTAGACGGTAATGCATCCAAAACTCAGCTCCATGACGAGAAGAAAAGGTTTGATCTTTCTTTACACATTATAATGAGCTGTAATGGAACAGGATGCAGATTTGTCCTCGCTGGACTTGTTTGTGGGTCAATGCTTTCCATAAGGCTAGTCACCTAATGCCTTCTCACGCAGGCCCTATTTGGTCCCCAGGCTGCCACAATTCTATGGTGAAATGGGGCTACGCTAACAAGAAAGCTAGAAGCATGTTGACTTCGGCAAGTGAGACTTCATTTTCCCTTCCATTTGGCGTGCTGTCCATCAAGGCGTGGACTTCTACAGCTCATCTGCGTATCATTATTCGGCGCCACGTGTTTTCTTTACTCGCCATTAGTGCCGGAACGTGGATCACAGTAATGGGGCAAAGACTCTGGTGATGGCTGTGGACGTGTGTGTGTGTGTTTGTGTGTGTTTCTAAAGACCAAAAGTCCCAAGATAAAAATTCTGTCACATGTCAACATTTTGACATTGAGGGGATATTAGGCTGTTCGTTGTGAGTTCATTCATTTATTTGCCTTTGTTTATTGTTTATTTTATATCCACCGCTTTCATTAAAGAAAGGTAGAAGTCAAAAGTCTTTGTATGATGAGGATAAGTCAACATACATAAATCCACCAACAAACTGTAGTGTGTGTGTGTTCATGTCAGTATGAGAGAGTGGGTGAGAGGAGAGAGAGAGAGAGAGGGAGAGAGAGAGAGAAGGAAAGACCGAGAGACTAAAAGAGAAACAACACTGCAGTGACCTGAATAGCGTTCGCTATTATGCAAAGTGGCATGAGAAGGTGATAACGTGATAAATGGCTGCTTTTGTTGGGTTTAATTTTAAACAGAACTAACAGCTTCTTCTGCTTCAGTCTCTGGAGGCCCGTCCCCTCCTGCTCTCCCTGACAAGACAGTCGATTGGATTACATAAAAAGACATGGCACAGGGTGTCAGCTTGAAAATTGAGTTTGCTGGACTCCCATGTGTGATCTGAAGGAATGCTGGTATTCATACTCTGCCTTTGGCTAGTTTTCTCTAGTTTTAATATTAAATATTAGTTTTAATATAAAGTTCGGCATGAAAGATTGACTACATTTTCCGCTCTGCCCAAATGGTGATCAGCCAAGACATGCTTGGTTTCTGAGGTGTGCTTTTGTAATTTTAGCTCTGGAGCCACGAGGCTACTATAGCTAAGAAATAAGATTGTAGATAACTGCATGCCTAAATCATCACACACTCTCCTCAGGCCATGAATAGTAATCACTAATAGACTTGTTCATGTAGTTTCTGACACTGTATGATACACTATTCTCTATGAACATGAACTAAGTACAGAAAACGGACATAAAAGTGGCTACTATTGCTGTTTCAGCTGCGCAAGGTTGTGTTGCCCATCATATAAAATAAAAGAAAAACATCGCTTTAAGAATTATCCCAGGGGTTTTTCGAAGCTTCCTAACTGAAGGCAATGGTTTATGTATACACTCAAAACAGTGATTATGATTATGGATAACCTTTTGCATTTGGATCCTAATGTAATCTTTTAAAGTGGCTCTATACAGCACCAAAAAATGTAAAGGACCTTTTTTTTCAGTACTAAGAGTTAAGGCATAGCCTCTGGATGTAGACTGAATATGGTCTTTATAGTTTGATGACTACAACAGTTATATTAAACCATGACAACTCAACAAACCATTTCAATATTTAAATGGTTCTTTATATTCTCTATGATGGAGAAACAAATAAACTGTTCCTTAAAGAACATTTTACGATGGTTTTACAAAGGTAACTGTCGCGACGGCGGGGGCTACTTCCCCGAGGCCGAGAGCTACCCTTGAAGGAGCAGACTGAGAACCAGGATTCCATGGGGCTGATACTTTGATACTTTTATGAACGATCTCAAATGAAAACAGAGCACGAGGGCTCAAAACAAAGACCAAGGACTACAGGGCAAAAGACCAAATCTCAAACAGACTCACAAAGGCACTCACAAACGAAGAAGAACTGACAACTGAAAACAGACAGACACAGACCTTAAATACAAAACATGATGACAACAGAAACACAGACAGCTGGACTGGGGCAGACCGGACCAATCGGACACAGGGGGAGATTACAGACATAAGACCAGGGACAGGTGACAAAGACCAGACAGGAACAAGGGGAACCCCTAGTGGGTCTAGGTGGG
>JBBPDH010000031.1:9584696-9595593 GCA_037974565.1 Clupeocharax schoutedeni
TTAAAAAAAGGCTTGGTTAGTATCGGATTTGTATCGGATCGGCAGATATCCAAATTTAGAATATCGGTATCGGTATCAGACTTAAAAAAGTGGTATCGGGACATCTCTAATTTAAATCCCTTTTGTTTTAGTCTATACATGGGAATTCTTTTTAAAACTTATTGTAAATGTCTTGTAAAAATGGTGTATGTTTAAAAACTCCTTGCCACTCATGATTTTGTTAATCTTGTTTGTTTTTTCCTCATTTTCTGTGTCATTTTTTAGGTGTGTGACAACTTGTTTCTTGCATTAAACCTGTTGGATCTCACAATTGCATCCTGCCTGCCTTGACCTTCATTCATTACATATTATAATGTTTTATTCTTTATTATAACATTTTCAACATTCATGCTGTTTTCTGACCGATCTGTTTATCATTCTGGACACAGCAGTTCATGCAGATACAAATGATCTGAAGTCTACAGTGTGAGAACTCATTTTGTATTAATTATCTCAGATAATCAGATAGCACAGATCTGAAATCAGTTGTTAATTTTAAATGTTCTAGTTCTGAATGTGAGGAGTGTATGCTAATATTTTCCCAGCAGGTCTCTAATGTACAATAATGCAAATTATACAGTAAAGTTAGTTTGGGGGAGGACAGTATTATCTTTCTGAACAGGAGTGCTCTGTCTTCCATACTCAGATTCAGCCTCACAGACAGTGTCATTCAGTCCAGAGCTGGGATCAGTCTGAGAGCCTCATTTATTAAATAAACAGGACTGCAGGAATGTTCTGGATGTTTGTTGAGGTGTTCCGTGCAGCTCCAGGTGTCTAGGGCTGCTGTGATGTATTTAGGCCACGCCGAGGTCTGGCAGATTCCAGCAACAATCAAATCCCGCGCCGAGAGACTTTCCTCTCAGACACGGAGTAACCAGGAGTCTGTGAGCTGCTGGCGCTCAACTTTTATACTAGAGGGCGCCATCCCCACGTGAACAGTGTGAAGTTGAGGTTCTCAGCTGCTAACTGGACTTCCAACTTAAATTCTGCAGAAGTGGGAAGACTCCAGTGAGTAACAAAAGCACTATTTAAAGTGGAGCCGAGCATTGAAAAAAAATACATTTTTTGTCTCTATGAAATTTTATATATGCTAAAAAGTAACCTATTTTTACACAATTCATGCTTACTATATATTTAGCACTTTGAGATTTCTGACAATGAAAAGTGCATTATTTAAAAAATCTTATTATTATTATTATTATTATTATTATTATAAATATATTACAAAAAAGAATAGGTACAAATAATCAACAAAATATTGCTGGTGTTTTTATATTTGTAAAATATTTGTTTCTGTAAAATAAATGTTTCTGTAACTACTCCCAGGCCAGTGGAAGCAGAACATTGTTATTATAAAACTCTAGTTTGGTTCAATTTATTTCCGTACTTTATCAAATTTAGGGGTTTTTATTATAGTTTTAATCAACATTTATAGTATAATCAACATTTTAATTTCATTTGAACTCTCTGTAAAGCATGTTGCATATGCACATAGATTAAAGATAGAGAAAACTATGTAGATACACTTGCCCTGTCTTGTGAGTGCTGTCTGAGAAACGAAAACTGTGTTACAACAGTTGCATCATTTTTTTAAATAATATGAAGCGATAAGACCCAGGAGCCAGAGTGTTTTTATTTGGCAGCTCTTGCTCCACTTGTTTGGAGGAAGTCTGTGGAGGATTGGGGATTTAAAACTGTCTGTTTTAAATAATCATCCCATTCTGTCCGGTTTGATTCATGGCACTTCACCTTTACACACTGTGTGGGCAGAAACGGGTTTAAACAAAGTCATTAATAGTTTAAATAAACCTTCTATCGGTGACATCTGCGTAGGCTACTGCTATTAATACTGCAACCTCCTGGACCACATGTTTCTACACTGGTTATATTGTTGTTGTTCATCCTTACAGGCTGTTTACCCGAGATGCTATCAACACCCTGGGGGCTGCTAGTGGAAATGCCTTTTCCGATCAGAGCTCTTGGGCCACGGTAACGTTTCTCCTGCTGAGCATTCCCACATTCACACTGATAGATGATGGAAAGAGTGGAGTTCTAACTGAATTTTTTCAAGACAAACTTCTTCTTCAAGGAAGATACGATTAAAGATTTGGTGAAAATCAGTTTTCTAACACCAGGTGCAGTAGATCTGTCAATATATATTTGCTGTCCAAACTTTGCTTCTTTTGTATATAACAGGGATTTACAAATGTTGCTAATAACAACTAACACTAGAAGTCAATAGTCACCCACATTTTTTCCATAAACACACTGTGAAAGACTCATTCAGCTGCTCATTAAAGTGGGTGTGGTTTAGAACACAGTAAGACATACTGTGAGCTGTAAAAATGAAGTTAATTCAGTGTGTAGCCATACGCTGCACACAGCCTCTTTACGCAACAGGGTCTGTTCTTGCAGAGTGCTCCGGGTCAAAAGATGTAATCAAGAATCAAATTTTGTGGCAATGAACGTTATAAATACAGACATTTTGTCCTCTTGATCTTCCAGTCATAACTGGATGTGGCATCTCTGGGGTTTGAGCTAATGAGCACCTATGTTGAAATTAATGCTGATCAGTCCAGTTTTCTTCTTCCATTGCTCCATGGTCCAGATCTGATGTGTTTATTGTTGGTGTTTTAGTGGTGGACAGGGGCCAGCATGGGTGCTCTGACCAGTCTGCAGCCTTGAACACAGCACACTAGTAAGAGAGCAGAGCTGCTGTCTCAGTCTGGACCTTGTCAAAGTGAAAGTGAAAGAAACATTTTTGTGACACGTGAACACACCACAGCAGTGTGAACAGTGTGATTTTCTTTCTCTGCATTTAACCCATTTACTAAGTGAAGCAGTGGGTAGCCAGGAAAAAAGCGCCCGGGGAGCAGTGTGTGGGAACGGTACCTTAATCAAGGTAACCTCAGTGGTGCCCCTAGCAGTCCATGGATTCAAACCCAAGACCTTCTGATTACAGGGGCAAATTGCTAACCACTAGGCCAATAGCTGCCTCGCAAGCTGTCTTAAATCCTCACACACCCATTTTTCCTATATCAGTTTGAAGAATTAGTCTCAGATTTTTATTTTGCAGCATATGCTACTGTGTTCATTATCAGAAAATGTGGCTGCTGTGAGTTATCAGGCTGTGCAGAGTCATGCATAATGTCAGGTTACTCATCAGTGTCTCAAAAATCTATCAAATCATAAACACACATGAGTGAACGCTGAGCTAACAAGCACAGATCAAGCAGCTCATTTGCGGATTCCTCTCGAGTGAGGAAAGACTTCAGTGTGGTAGCCTGAGAAACACCAGCAACCTGCCACCCCAGACAATCGCATAAAAACATGGGTGGGGGGGTAAAAGCAGTCTAAATCAAAGTCAGTCACTTAGTTACCCTCTTTTACACCTGGAGATAAATTATGGGACGGTTGTGGGCTGCACGTGCGCTGCATCTTCTTCTTCCGTCTCTTCTTCGTTTTAGAGGCCATAAAAGTGCAGAGCAGGTTCTTATCTCTGGGGGTTAGTGCTGGTGCAAAGCTGGGAGAGATATGAGGCATTTGCTCCATAGAAGTTTTAAGTGTGTGCTGTAGATGCTGGACCTCAGTCAGCTTATTCTGTTTATAGTTTCTTTCTCTTTGCTCTGACGGAATCAACAGGTTTTAGAAGGGGAATGTTAACTGGCTTGTTAAAGCACTGAAACTACTAGTTGTGATAAATCTGAGGTATTCTGGAGAATAGGAGAATAGGAGAGCTTCGTTTTTACAAAGGGAGGTTGCACAAAATTTGTGGGTTGCCAGCATTTGTGCTACACAGATTTCAGAAAAAGGCAACAGCGCTAAACCCTGCACCACCATGCCGCCCGAAATATTAAAATGTTCACTATATGAATTAACATTAATTAATTTTTTTTTGGTTGATTTTTTTGGTGACAATTTTATGAATACTTTGAATGAAAAAAGAACATGCGGTTCCAGAGTGTCAATAACTGTGGGAGGTATTATAATATGGCTAAAAAAAATGGTCAGTCTCAATGTAAACATCCCTTAAATGTTATGTCATTATCCCTGACCAAGACTACCAGTTTGGGCTTCATTAAAATTATGAGCTTGACCGTTGTTATTAAAAAATTTTAAACATTTGTTACTCGGTTTAAATTAATGTATCAGGTGAAACTTGTACTCGCTTGAATTTTTACCCAGTTCATACCACAAAACATTCTCTGTGGTATTACTACATTTCTACTATTTTAATGAATTGAGAGCAAACAGGATGCAAAATGTATCTTCAAGCAAATATAGTGATTGATGCTTCACTGAAATCATGACTTAATTAGAAGTGAGAAAGGACAAAGTAAAACATTATGAAAACCCCTCATTTGCTAAATTTTATATAGAGCTACAATAGAACTTTTGTTGGAACAAATTTGGTATAAAACACTAAAGATGTAGAACGAGAGGTGCAGACACATTAGAATGAAATTAAACCCAAAAAATGGAGTTGGAAACCAAATATAAATGACTAAAATAAAACAGTATGAAAAGTAGAATCCTGTCTCCGTTAATATATTTGAGTAATAGTATTATCATTTGAAAAATATAACTATATATACAGAGTATACAATATATACAAATAAATAGATATATATATATATATATATATAGATAGAGAGAGAGAGAGAGAGAGAGAGAGAGAGAGAGAGAAAGAGAGAGAGAGGGAGAGAGAGAGAGAGAGGGAGGGAGGGAGGGAAGGAGGGAGGGGTGTGCTTGGCTGGGTTGATGGAATGCAGCCTCTGCACTGCAGTAAATGAGTGAGTGTATCCGTACCAGGGCCCCGGCATCCAACATCATCTACAGCCATTACCACATTACCCCCTGAGACTCAGCCCCACCTGTGGACTTTCCCTTTACTCTCTCTCTGCTACCTTTCAGCTGGGGATAACATATGGCCACTTCAACGTCCCCTGTTCTAGAGTATTTGAAAATGTTAGGGAATGCTTTTCTGGAAACAATTTAAGGAAATCCTGCTCTACATATTCATTTAAAGTTCATTCATAGTTTAACAGTATGTATGTGTGTATGGGAAGACTGAAGTGTTGTGCTTTAATTTACACTATAACAAAGGGCAAAAGCTACACAACACCAACATAAGCCTTTCATGCTAAAGGACATACATTTATAAAGACATATTTTAAGAATCCGATATTGTAAAGACTGATTTTGTCCATTATAATGTCATTTCATCTCAACAAGTGTTTTGGTCAGTTTATGTAGGTTTAGGTCAGGAAAGGTTTATAGGAGTCTTGTAGTCGTATTAATGTCTCTTGGGTATTAATAAGCAAAAACTTAATGAGTAGGTGATGAGTGGACAAATGAACACATGAGTGGTATTTCTGGAAGAATGGATGGATGGCAGGTGATGTCATGGTTGTTGTGTGTGTGGTCGTTGGCTGCCTGGGTTTTCTGGCTGGGTTGCTAGGTACCTAATGACACGTCCACCTGTCCTGAGTTTGAGTAAAGCGCTTGAGTTATTGTCCGTGTCTGAGTGTGTGTGTTCAAATGGCCAGCCGATCCACGACTCCATGTTGCGGCTCTGGGTTGGGTTCTGAACCTTGCAAAGATTGTATTTGTCTTGGTTCATGTTTTGTGCTCTGCTAGTAGGAAGAGAAGGAGGGTACGCACACTTAGGACTTTCCTAGATTTATCCAAGGGTTTCTCCATGGGCAGTGAAGAGAGCCAGCAGCCAGCCAAGACACGTTCAGCTGGAACCCTTTGCAACTTCATCTGCTTGATGTGTTGACAGTGTGTGCGTTTTTCCTACTATATCTGCAGGCTTGAGGACAAGAGCCCCCAACGAATGAGAGTTTGTAGCGGAATCCGTGCCCAGTGAAAAACCTGAACTCTGACATTAAAACCCATTTCTCTCATTATCTCTGTCCTGCTAGTGCATCTTTCCCCATACCCGCCATGACAGGTGGTTGGTTGGTTGGTTGGTTGGATGGGTGGTTGGATGGATAGATGAATGAATGGATGAATGGGTGAATGTCATTTTCTTCCCTCTAAAATAAGAACTGACCAGTTGGATCAGATGGACAAATGGACATGAGGATCATTAGATGGATGGGTGGGTGTTTTGATAGATGGATGGATGGGTGGATGGATAGATGGATGTTGGATGGAAGAGTAACAGCTCATATAGCACTAAATGCATTGTGTTAGAAACATGCAAAAAAGTAACACAGTACCATTATAACGTTATTGTGTCAGATATGGAGTACAGGAATTTATCTGCTGGGCCTTGGCATCCCAGTCTGACCCCCTCTAGCATCACTTAATGACATCTCCTCACTGCCAATAACCATCTCAAACCAGAAAGATTATATAACTGAACTGGAAAGACAACTGAAATTTCCATAAAACACTGGCTTAACCTCCCCGCAGATCACTGTGGCCTGGGAAGACTCACAGCGAGTGTAAAGAATAAAGCTAAATCACCCGAGGACACCTTGTCACCCTTTTCACAATATATTGAGAGCTAATTCCTCCTTCCTCCTTTCCATCTGGAAATGTTAAAATATATATAAAATAGGACAGTTATCTCCATCATGGTCACGGCGTGTAGCAGAAGCAAAGCACATTCTTCAAATTTCCATTTAAAGTCATTCTCCTCTATTATTTTTTATCTGTTTCTCATTGATTCATGGCACAGCTTGTGTTTTCAAATTATGTTGAAAAAATGTAAACAACAATTGTGGAAATTGGAAAAGCTGCAGACATTTTGTGTCATAACTTTTCGAGTCTTGTTACTCCTTTGATGAATTTGTTGGGTCCATCCCAGGCATTTGTGTGGTCTCAACAGTGTCAGGATGCTTTCAACAGTCTTAAAACTTTGTTGGCTAACTCGCCTGTGGTACCTGCACCAGATTTTGTGAAACCGTTCAAAGTGGAAGGTTTTGGCTGAGGTACTGTCCATTTTGTGTGAGGGTGTGATGCTCTGAAGTTAGACGGGGAAATAATAGGAGAAATAAAAAGAATTTGCTTCATGCCTGCCCACTCATCATCCAATCATTGATTTATCTAATATAATCTAATCTATTTCAGCCTAATCCAATGAATGAACGGCCACTATGGAGTTTGTGAAGGAGGCAGTGATTCAGGCAGCTGTTCTGTCCAGTCAAGCAGCGAGAGGCGTTATCGGCCCTGCAGCGTTTACAATCTCCTCTCTGTGTGAGGACTCCTCTGTCCATTAGCTCCATGCTGGGCTTCATCAGAGATCCAGCCGCCTTTTATAAGGTCATATTCTGCTTGCAGATGCTTGTATCAGTGCTGTCCAGCTTCATACATTAAACCAGTGTCAGCCTCACATGCACTGCACCGTTCAAAATCAAGAACATGTTGCTAATCGTTATTTAATGATACAACTCAGGCGTGTTGGAGCAGAAAAACTGTGAAAATTGTGTGCCATGTTTGCTCTAACCAATCACAGATATGATTCATGGATCATGTGAATCAAAGCCTGTCTGGTTTTAATAATATAGGTCAATATATATTAAAAAAAGGAAGGCAGATTGTAATACACAACAATATTTAGCAATGTTAGTGCATTTAGGGCATTTTGTCTATATTGTGCAACCCTAACCAATACACTGAGCCATCCCATTCACCCGCACTCTAAACACTCTAAACTTTTACTTTGCTAGACTGATAATTTTCTCCATTTGAGGACATTCATTCAGGTACATTTCATTGTTTTGTTTATTGTATTTCAAATTTCACAAATCTCAATGTCACTTTTTTTCTTCAAATTGAATGTCGCATGAGATGACTCTAAACGTATGAGGAAGAACCACTGAGATGAACCATGAATCAAAAGGAGAACTTTTCTAAGGGCATGAAGAAGAACCACTGGGATTAAACTAAAACACAAAATGAGAAACTGACAGGAGCGGAGAAGAGGAAAACCTTCAAGAAGTAGAGCACTGGGGATTTTATATACTTCACTTGAGTAAAGCAGTGGGCTGCCAATCATCAGCAGTGTGTGCGGATGGTACCTTGTTCAAGGGAACCTCAGTGGTGCCACTAGCAGTCCAGGTATTTGAACCTATAAACTTCCTCTTGCAAGCTCAACTCCATAACCACCAGAACACCAGCTGCCACAAAAGGAAGACCCCACAAGCATTTCAGCAAATGTCCTCCAATGAAGTCTTAAAAGGAGAAATTTCCAAAAACATGATGAAGAAGCACACAGAGAAATTAGGACAATGTGTGACAGAGCAGGCTTGTCCTATCTCAGGAATAATTGCTTTGTTATGGTTCTATAAACAAATCTGATCATCCACATCAGCGTATTATCACCTGCACATTACAGGTTTTGGTCCAGTGACTCAAGTCAGTATGCTGACGTAAAACCAGTCATGCATATTTATGTGGAATTTTTAAATGTCTACTACACATCTGAGTAGACATAGTATAACACAGATTCACAAATTCACAAATACAGCACCGGAAGAAATAAAAGACCACCATTCAGTTTCTTAGGTTTTATTTTTTATAGCTGCAAGCATTGAACTGAACAGCTTTGCCTTCATTTTTAAGAACTGCTGACAATATTTCTCCTCATTTCCTAATCAAAGTATTGTTCTTTAAAGCATCATTTTAGTGACAATACATCAACATAAGAGAAATGATGCAGTGTTTACAGAACTTGAATAATTCAAAGAAAACAAATCTCTGGTTTTCTCTTAAACAAAATGGCAATAGTGACCTTTGACTGAACGCCTAGTAATGTTTCACCATCCAACTGTGAGAGGAGAGAGTCGATTACAGCAGTGTTTTATACTTTTTCTCATTAAATAAGATGTGATTCAGCTGATCACTAATCAGTCCCTCATAAAGCAGAATGAGGTGTTTGTGTAGGAGTGTAACAGACACTGGACTGGAATGGTTGTTGTCCTGATAGAGATGCTGCTTTAAAAATAAATTGCAGAGGTCTCTTATTTAACTGCTGTGCATTTTTAAAAACCTGTTGTAATGTTTACATGGAACACAGATTGTGAAATGAACTCTGATGTTCAGTGTAAATGAAAAAAATTCAGAGAGACTAAAGTAAAGGCATTCCTACGAATTCTGTTGTTTGTTCAGCAAACAGTGTTGAGTTTTAATGTGATATTACTTAGTTTACTTAGTTTACTTCCCAAGTGTTGTCTGCTTAACTTCCCATAACAAAGAGCTCCAAATTTATTTTGGAATATCAAGCAGGACGTCCTCTGAGGCTGGAAAAGGTTTGAGCGGGATGGAATCAAAGTGTGTTTTCCAAGAGAGCTTTTAAATAGCCGCTTGGATTTGAAAAATGGAAAAAATCCTGCGGTGAATCAACAGTTTTAGGTCTGTGCATGAATGTCCTTGGAAGAGCTTCTGAATTTGTTTGACTGGAACTGCCTATTGGGGGATAGCTCTGTGGGACTGATTCTCTTTGTGTGAGGGAGATAGTGGAGGCCTTTAACTCAGAGCCTGAAGGCCTCGGAGGCGCGAGGTTATCAGCTGCTGATAGATCCTAGAAAAGTTCAAGGAGGTTGTGCAGAGTTCCTGCAGTAGAAGAGTAAGACAGTAAGCTGTTGATTAGCCTGATTTTATATTTAGTAAGAAGAGGCTGGGAAATAATTAGACTTAATATTCTTATTTTAATATTTAATTAGTCAACATGAATACATGCTAGTAGCACAACAAATTGCAAATTGTAATCATAAGGCCAAACAACTCCTGATGGTTAGGAAGTTGCCCCTGTAATCCAAGGGTCGGGTGTATAAGTCCCAAGAACACCAGATTTTCCCCTGAGCAAGGTATCGTCCTCATACACTGCTCCCCAGGCACCACATCTCTGGCTGCCCACTGCTTCTCTAAGGTTAAAGGGACCCTCATTTATAGCATGTAAAATGAAAATAAACAAAATCTGGAAGTTCGCTTGGTTTGGGTTGGTGTTCGAGTGGTCAAACATTGTCCTGAACTTCCTTTGGTGTTACTATGTCAAATAGAACCCAAGTTATTGTATTTATAAAACAAAATAATAATACTGTGGTTTTAAAAATGCCATCACATGAACAAAAATTGCCAAATTTCTTTTCTCTTTGTGTTATGACTCCGGTTACCTGTAAATAACCTCTGATCAAATAAACAGGCTGAAACTTCGTGATGTTAGTGTGAATGGGTGGGACTAACATGCTGCAAATTGTGCTTTGTTAGGCTTCTACACATCAAAATGCACTATTTGTCTAGTATATCAGTAATTAAGTGTGTCTTTGGCCAAGCAAAAGCAAGTGTGAGGAAATATGCACCTTTAGAAGCTTCATACTCTTTGAAACCAGTAGTCAGTAGTCTATTAAGTTTAATACAACTCTGTATCCTCCACTCATCAGTGGCTAAGACTTGAATTAAAGACTTTGTAAGGCTCACTGGGTGGTGTCCCTCACTGAAAGGAGTTTGTGGACCCCTGTCTCGGCCTTTGACCCCATTTAGCCTTTGACCAAAGCGTTTTAGTCATGTGATCTGTACCTAATATTCCATTAAAAAAATTTACCAAACAAAACTCTGAAAAATCAGTTCATCAGTGTCATCTTACATGTGCATGTGAGAACTGCCATCATACGTTTATTTTTAATACAGCAAGTAAAGTACACATAATCTGCTTAACATGTACTTTCCTTACAGTATTTAACATACCATGAGTAAAGTACATGTAATCTGTACCCAATCCCAAGCCCTGAAAAATCAGCAATGAGAGTTTCAAGCATCCATGCCACAAACTGGCATCGTGGTGCCAGGACAACCACCTCCAGCTGAACGTTTGTAAGACCAAAGAGCTGGTGGTGGACTTCAGAAG
>JBBPDH010000031.1:9621862-9650332 GCA_037974565.1 Clupeocharax schoutedeni
ACTTAATTCATCAGTGTAGAATATTATTATACGTAAGTCAACAAACATGAGCTACATACTGTTTTTAATCCAAGATGAAAATGCATTTTTAATCCCAGAGGAGAATTTAGTTGAAATCAACATTTGAGAAACCCCCTCACTTTTTAAAGACCTCTTCTAAGCACTAAAGAGTGACCCAAGCAGTGCTGGTCTTACCCTGGTTTCTGGAGCTGGTTTGACTGTCCATGCAGTTGGACAGGTAGGGGCTGTTGCTGAACATCCTGGGCTGACTGGAGGGAGGCTGGCTGGGCGCAGGAGCCCCGAAGGCCCCGTACCTGCAGGCCCCGGTGCCCGTGAACTGGCCGGAGAAGTGGACGGTAAAGGCGCTGAGACCACAGTGAGGGTCTTCATGGGGGTCTGTTGACCCCCAGCTGGGCTCCTGCTTGATGAAGGAGTGGCCGTAGGGGGCGCCGGGATGGAAGTCCAGCACAGGAGCCCACTGAGGGGCACTGTTGACGGGCAGTGGACAGTTCCCATTCCCAGCGGGCAGCGCCGGGACTGGCGACAGGAGGGTGTTGAGGTCACGGACGTCTGAACTCATGACCTACGTCGCACCTGGGCGAACTGGGTCCAAATCTGAAAATGCTCAGAACCTCCTGAAGGCTGATTTGGTTTCAGTCCAAGAGCAAATCCAGGACAGAGTCAAAAGTCAAGTCCAGAGGAGCCTCATCGCTGTCGGCTCCACAAAGAAGTGTCCAAAAGAAGACGACTTTTCTTCTTCTAAGAGGAAGAGTACGAGGTACAAAACAGAAAAAACTTACAGAACTGGGCTCCTCTGTGGGACGTCCCAGTGAGGGAGAGATCTCTGAATGGAGTGAGGGGAGACAGAGATAGAGGAGGAGGAGGAGGAGGACGAGGAGGAGGAGGAGAGGAGTAGCTCCTTTGACTGTGTGTCTGTTTTCTTTGGAGGCCAGAAGACTCAAATAGAGGTGCACAGAGAGGAGCCAGGAGGAGGAGCTACAGCCTGAGGAGAGCTCCATTCATTTACTGCAACATTTAACACCACCTCCCCAAGCACACTGCCCAGGGACCCTCAGTAAGCCCCTGTATATGTGTGTGTGTGTGTGTGTGTGTGTGTGTGTGTGTGTGTGTGTGTGTGTGTGTGTGTGTGTGTGTGTGTGTGTGAGTAGATGAATTGTAATGTTCATTGTTTTTAGTTTCAGTTTTCTTCTTCCACTTTTTTGTATTTTAAAAATTAAAGGTAATATTTGTATACTTGTGATTGGATTGGAATTTATGAAGATTTTATTCCCTTTTATCTGGTTGATTATGACTCTGAGACTGTTTTCTTTACAAATTGCTCATTTTGGGGGGTGGGGGTTAAAAAGTGACAGCAAGTAAACTGTTTTTGTAATAAAACTGAGAATAAAAATAATAAAAAGTGAGTGTTGTGTGAGTGAACGACTGGTGCGATCATTGTCAGTCCAGACTGTGTTTTAGTACTGAAATTATTTTCACCGATCATATCGATGAGGTAAACTCAGTGTTTTCTCACTCTGTAGAAGAGAGTCTGACCTGACTAACTGTGAGTTTTATTCCGGGCTGCCATGTTTTATCCCGGGTCTCTGTCTGGGTCGCTCCGGGGCTACACGCGCTTCACTTCAAATGAGTCTAATCTCTAAACCCCGAGGCTATTTATCATTTATCATCTTACAGCTAAATAAAGTCCGCTAGTTAAAAGACCGCTGGTTAATGTGGAAATAATAATAATAATAATAATAATAATAATAATAATAATAATAATAATAATAATAATAATAATAATAATCATAATAATAATAATAATAATAATAATAATAAAAATAAAAATAATGCTACTATTACTATTATAAGGCATACTACTACTACTACTTCTAATACTACTACTACTACTACTACTACTACTACTACTACTACTAATTATAATAATAATTATTATTATAATAATAATAATAATAATAATAATAATAATAATAATATAATTTGTTTGTGTATTATATTATTAGTTAATAATTATATAGATTAATTGAGTTAAATAAATAAATAAATAAATAGGCGTATTAAATACTCCTTCCCGGGTGTGGGTAAATTAATTAAAAATCTATTTAAATATTCGTTTTAACAAAAGATAAACAACCATGAACGTTTTTCTTCTGTGTGACAGTGACACAAACAGTCAGAATGCGCGTGAAATAATGTCAAATTTACAGTTCCGGATGAAAATTAAAAAAAAAAAAAGAAACCAGAAACAACTAATGCAGGTTCACGCGTCGCGCCAGTCGCGATAAAAAAAAAACTATTAAAGGGTTCAATAAAAAATCTGAAGTTCTGCCTCCTGACCCAACACACACACACGCACACACACATCACCCTGCCTTATTGAGTTTGAAGCCTGTGTGTTTGAGAATGAATTATCACTGAAGTGTGTATTCACTGTTTTACTTCCTATTGTATTGTATGACTTTACTTACTCATCTATAATATTTATACCCACCCTTTTCTCTGATCACAGCATTTTGTGTATATAGAATACTGTATTTAGTACCAGGCAGAGAATTTTCTGGAGTTTTATTTTTACTTGATATAATATTTTAGATTGGCTCTGTGTCTCTGTGTAGTCATTTCATAAACAATTTCCTCAAGGATAAATAAAGTTCTCTTTTTCTGATTCTGATCCAGAATGCTGGGTAATTTTCATGTGCTTTGTTGATTTTAAGACAAAGAGATAAAAGATAAAAAGTAAAAGTGCTGATTGTGTAAGATGGATGAGGCTGGGCTCAGTGGGAATAGGTGTGTTTAGATAAAAGTGAGGGAATGTTCAAATGGAGATCAAAAGAACAACAGTAGCATCAAATATGTTCAATCCAGGAAAACAAAACAAAAAAACAGTGGATCGTTATAGATCATCTAACCCGACCAGCAGGCCTGAGGGCTCCAGCTTTACCTTTTACATCAGAATGCAGAAGCATGACGATGAATGAGTGAAATTCAGTACTTTGCAAGTTTTAGACACTTGAGAAAATATGTATATTTAAAACTGAGCTGTACATGCACTCTAATATTAAAATATATTTCACTGAATAATATTAATAATACAGTAAATACTGGTTTTATGTAAATAACTAGCATTACTGCAGTCCTGTAGTATTATACCGGAAAACTGTATATTATTTTTGTCTATGTCTCTGTGCAGTCGTAACACAAGCAAGTTTCTCCTGGATCTATAATGTTTTCTGATTCTGAAATACTTCAAATAGCCTAACTGGTTCAGCTAAATCAGTTCTTCCTTATGTTAAATCAGGAGCTGCTGATGGAGTTTTACAAATAAAATACTGGAGGTGAAATACGTAACCGAGCCTGTGTTCTTCCGACAACACTTCAAGTGTTTTTTTTTAATACAAAGAACAAATCGTGATATTTTTAACGTTTAATGTTAACTTGGCAGGAAGTCCCTCCCTGCTCAGATAAATAGCTTTAAACAGTTTTCACAGGAGTCTACGACTTTTCAACAGCACAGAGGTATAAGGATGGTCTCGTTTTTGAGAAAAAGGGTGGCGGTGAGGTCAGAAGGAGGAGAAAATTCGGTTCCAGGGTTTCGTAGAGGGCTGTGAGGAGAAGAGTGCGGTCCCTCCCTCCACTCCCTCACACTCGGCTCCACTCCTTCTTAACCTCTGGCTCACTGTCTGAAAGGGAGGAACACGGCTGGACCTCACGGGCCTGTCCTCACTTAAAGGGTAGCATGTAGATCCACACTTTCATTACACACACACACACACTTTTACCCACGAAGACAGTATAGTATCACAGTGATCTATATCAATCTAAACCTGTGTAGATGTGTGTGTGGGGGGGTGGGGTACAGAATCAGAGAACTTTATTGATCGTGAGGGAAATGACTCTTGTTATGATTGCAGGAAGACACAGAGACGATATCAATATATATATACTCTTCAAAAATATTCTGTACTAAATACTCTATACGATACCAACTGTTGTGGTCAGTAGGAGAGGTGGATTTAAATACTACAGATAAATAAATAAAATTACTGCTGTATTTTCCCCGTATAATAAACAGTTGTTTGAAGTTGTTCCTTATACTGAGTCTGTTATTGCACATAAGTAGTGATATTGCACATTATAATACTAAAAACATATATTTCCAACTTCTTTGCAGATTTACAATGCAATTACTATTTATACACATCCTTAAATAATATTTTAGCTCCCCAAAGAAGCTATTAATGTGAAGATGTGTACGTGTGAAGACCTTATAACTGGCATGAAAAAAACCTTCAACATAAATATAAAGGTTCTTCATCAGTTTTTCTCTATGGTTCTTCATACTAATACCTGTTCCTTTTAAGAGCCACTGAAATGCTCCGCAGAGAGCCAAAAATATTTTAAAGACTCAAAAAAGCAACACAAAGAATTATATTCTTTTGTGGTAAGTGAGCTGACCCATTTTCAGACGTCTGAAGGCCAGTATTTGCAGTTACCAGTTCCCTGTGTATCAGATCAGTCCTCCATTAAGTTGAATCAGGAGCTGCTTATGGAACTGAACCATTCCAAAAATGACTGGAGCACACTGTGATGATCAGGTACCAATTGTTCCTTTCCTGAGTTCTGGATTTAATTGGACTTTACTATATCTTAGTTATATAACTTTATTTTTTAAAAATTCTTGTTACATATTACTGTTCATGTCCATAAACAGTAAGTTACTTAATGGTAAATTTTTATACTTTCTGTCATATATTGTATACATTAAACAAAGCTACCCATCACACCGAGTGAAAATATTATGGAACAGTGAATGGACCAACAGAATTTACTTAGAAAACATCTAAAAAAATCTTCTTACATTTTATATGTATATATATATATATATATATATATATATATGTATGTATGTATATAAACCTGATTATAAGACAATTAAAAATACAGCCAAGGACATGTCCAACTGAAATTTACAAAACTGCTAAAAAAAATTGTGGAACAAACACAAATATTTGAACATTTGTGACATTTTCTTTTCCAAGATGTGTACAAAGAGGCTTTCACAGAGGTGGAGTTCCTTGTTCTTCACCAGAAAAAAGGAAAGTCTGAGCACAGAACAGCTCTTGCATGAAAGCACATGCAGGCCAGTGGAGAGGGCCCTGGACACAGGCCCTGAGATTCTGAGTTTAATCACAGGAGCCAGAAACTGGTGTCCTTGAGTGTTTCTTCTCGTTTGATGTATGATGACTTTAAAGGTTATCTGCATTGCTTCTTGTCTTGCCAGCCATTTCACTCACATAGCAACAGTTAGCCTTCCACACAAACATTGTCCACAGTACTTCATATCAGAGAGGTAGCCGTAAACCTCACGGCGGAGTGAACATGAGACGCTGCAACACAACTCTTTGGATAATTACCAAAACAATGGATGAATAGATTCAACTGAGCAAACATCTTTGACTCTTTCCTCTCTTTTAATATTTTACACCCCAAAAATGTCAACAGCACGGTCAAAATCCAAAAAGATACTGTAAAAAATCTCATGAAGTAAAGCTGATTTGACAAGACTTTAGACTGCCATCATTTTGCTCACTGTGACCATCCTGTTACCAGTTAGCTGAGATACATCTCAATTTGTCCAGCGCTTAGGCCCTGGCTGCAGCCGGAAGTGTTGGCCTAAAGGAGTGGGACGTGGATAAGCAGCGGCAGCGGGGCTTGTTAAATTGATGGGTTAAGATGTACTCTTACTTCACCATCTGGAATTCTAGTCTGGGGTTCTGCTGAAAGCTGCTGACCCAGGACTCAACTCTTCAACCCAGGGAAGAGCAGCGCGAGGAGAAGAAAAAAGCCTGTCATGTCGGCAGAAGTCACTATGTCAAAGAACTTTATCTTGCCATCAAAATGAAGAGGCTGGAATGAGGGCTCGGAGCAGGCCTCGCTCTGCAGCCAGGCAGGGGTCCAAAGCACAGTCATGGTGGAAGTGAACTGCTAGTCTCATGAACTGGTCTGAAAGAATATCAGCACATGTATCTCCAAAATAAGTAACTTTTCAGGAAAATAAAGAATTGATTTTAATTTTCCATGTAAGTTAACATAAATTTGAAGTGATTTTCGACCAGTTGTGTTGGTCCAGTCATTGTGAAAATTTTATTCAACAGTGGTCAAATTATGTCGAAATAAACTAAAACATAGAGGGCCGGCTTCCCAGACAGGGATTAAGCCTAGTCCTAGATTATGTAGTGCTGGGAATAGACAATTTCCATTGAAAAGGTAAGGGTAGTCCAAGACTAGGCTTAATCCCTATCTGGGAAACCGGCCCTAAAAGTACTAAGTACTAATTCCATGCGTTTTATATTTTATTATGTGATGTATTTGATGATGTTATTGCTGTGTGTATAGTTTTTTTTTAAAGGAGAACATCTTTATTGAGATGGGGAGGCTCAAACCTGGTAATAAAATGTAAATATGATTAATATCTTTGTACTGTGTGATCTGTTATGTATGTAAATAATAGCAATACACCATCAGATTAGAATTGTATGAGTATGAGGTAATTCATTTAAAACTGAACAACACTGGATAGATCTTTTGATCTGGCTAATGTTTCAAACCAATACTTGATGATGTTCATTGTGTTTTGGAATGTTTAGATTCCCTCAGTGGGGTTTGTGATATATAGCCAGGGGAGATCCTGACTTAATTTATTACTTTTTAAATGATCTGACACGAGTGGTGTCATATACATACAGCCAAATGAAGAGTCCATCATTTCGATATCCTTTAATACTCAGCATTGACTAACATTTGAATTAGGGGTGGGTGATATAAAAATATAATATTACAATTCTATAAGACTTTTTTCAGAATACGTGGGAAGGTCTTGTTTTTTTTTTTAATGAGTTGCTACTTACAAATAAGCCTGATTTAATAAAACACCTTCAAAATCTATGAGTACAATTACTTTTATTTAACCCCTTTCTGTCTGCATTGCATTAAATCGAGTTCAACAAGACAAATTATGCTCCATCTTTACAAAGAAATATGCAGTTGGTTAGTGTTCAACACAATAGTCATATATGCTCAAGAGTCACATCATGTTAACAATAAACTTACACTATATTGCCCATCCTTAATTTTAATTAGAATCTAACATGATAACCACTACATGCTGTTACGTAAACAACTACATAATCGCCTAGAGGCCTTGAAAAGTGTAGGGAGAACCCTTGGCTTAAGTGAGTCAATGGAATTTCGGACCATTCTGGTGTAAAAAGGCAGGTAGTCTTAGATTGTCTATGACAGGATAGCCTTAACCTAGAAACACAACTGAAGTGACTAAAATGTCCTACTTTAACCTATTATTTTATGATGTTGCAGTCATCTTCATTGCTAGTCCAGGTAGATTTAGTCCATGCTTTAATTTGGAAAATATCGGAATTGGCCCAAAATTCCCAAATTGGTGCATCTTTATTAACGAATAATGTGAAATACAATGAAATAGTACAATGACTCTGGATATGTAAGGGTTAACTCCTTGGAGTTCTTCAAGATGTTGTTGAGTGAACTTTGGCTAATGCTGGCAAGCACTAATGGGTGTTAAAAACTGCTACAATTAATAAGTACCTCTCGTGTCGCAAGACACATATTCTGGTCAACGGGAGCAAGAACTCAAACATGTTCAACTGTGTAAGTTCAACCCAGCACTTTCTAAAGAAAACATTGTCATGAGGAAAGTGTTGATAATGAGTGATCTCAGCATGTCTTCCTCTCTCTGAACTCCCTCAAGTGCTTGTAGTCATACACACACAAATACACACTCTGCTTTTTTCTGCTCTTAAAAAAGGACCTTAAGTTCCTCGGCGGTTCTCCCAGGAGCTCGAAGGCATTCTGTCGATGTCTAACGCTGCATTTCAAAAACAACAGCACAGGAAAAGGAATGGCTCCCCTGCTCATTCAAATGCATTTTTTTCCACTTAACAAACAACAAATTATCTTAAAATAAAACCGCGGCTGACTTTTACCCGAGTGCTCTCCAGGCTTAAGGAAAACAGAGTAGTCCAACTGACCCTGAAAATATTTTGCTTTGCTGAACCCCACTGTTGCATCAAAGGGATTCGTCTTTAAGGTAGGATCACAAGCAGCATTACTCCAGCGACGGGCTAAGCGATAGCCCTAAGACCACTAAGATCACTTCCGTCTCCCTGATGGATGATCCTTGGGAGTCCTGGGAGAGCGCTTAAAGAAAATGAAAGATGTTATTGCTCACCTATGACAATAGGACATGCATATGGTGGTCAGGGTGGCGGCGCTCACTTTGAGCCACGAATTTGTATAAACATAAGATTAAAATTTGCAAGTAATAAAGTGTCCAACTGTGTGGACAACGGACAACGGATGTTTTTGAGATTGCAGCTTGTGAAAAACATGCTACAAAAGCCCTCTGAACCACAGATGTGTGGTCAAATGAATCATCCTGGTGCTTATCAGTAGCAGCTTCAGTGAGTTGCAGTCCATGTAACATTGCTTGATGCAAAATTTCCGCTGTCTGCTTCAGAACAATGTTCCACTGTTCATATTCCCAGTACACATGCACACACCCTGGTACACCGTTCTCTCTCTCTCTCTCTCCCTCTCTCTCACACACACACACACACACACACACACACACACACACAGCACATTCAAAAATCCTGATCAGCACCCACTGTTTTATGTTAGCTGTCTATCTCGTTTCACTTCAAAGTGAACGGCTGCAAAACGACAAAGCTGATAAAGGAGGGACTGATAGTACAGGAGAAACAAATGAAGAGCGTTTTTGTTGAGCGCTTGATGCTCTGCTCACTCCCGTCACGGCTATCTGCTGATAGCAAGGGTTCACCATCCACTGGCTGGCCCAGCATGGCCATAAAAACACATTGCAGGTGTCTGGAGGAGCATCCATGTCGGGGAGTCAGGAGACTGATACAGTCATCACCAGAGAGACAGAGAGAGAGAGAGAGAGAGAGAGAGAGAGAGAGAGAGAGAGGGAATAACCTTGAACTAAAGATACTGTGGGAAAGATTCCTTTTATTATAATACAAACAAAGAACATTTTTCATGGTATACAAATTAATCACTCGTTTCCAAAATAAACAAATAGAAATAGTTGCAGGTATGAAAAAAGACAACAGCGATACCTTAATCTAGACAAACTGCAGTTCCACTACAGTCTATTTAGGCATTACTGAGCGATACAAGGAACACTGATAGTAGGCACTTCAAGAAACCTGTTTATCGAGAAAGTAGTTGATGCTTTCTACTGGACTAAGCCGACAAATTCAATTACGTGCAATGCAATGTTTATTGAGTTATAAACACAGGGAAACATGGCATATGAAATACAACATTCACAGTCCATCCATAAATTCCTCTACACCAGCCCAGCCCAAACTAGCCAATTCCTCACAAAAATATGAAAGACTGGCTACATTTTTAAAAATACATTTGCAATAAGAGTACAAATTCAATAATAATGATACTTCAGTATCACCATTTTGCACTGCTTTGCACATTATTATATCACAAGTAATTTACATTGAACTAAATGTTTTCTAAAATCACCTTAATTTCCCTCTTCTAACCCCATTAGTGCCTTTATTATTTGTCCAGGACAGACACAAATCCCATTGCCCCTTGAAAATTACCATTCCATTGGATGCAGCTCTATGGGTCAAGCCTGTCAGGTGGAGTGAGTAAAAACATTAAGCAGACTTGAACTTTAGACCTATAAAATGGGTTTATCATTCAGTACTTATAAAAGAGTATGTTTATCACACAAGGCCAGTGATATACCTGCCCCATATGACCTAATGTCCAGAATCCTTGCTACCAAAATTATGGAACTGAATCACTCCTTATAATGACACAAATAGGTCGAGTTGCAGTGTGAACAAAAGTTAAACTTGTAATTATTTATTAATGTTATTAATGATAACACTGTGACACTTTAACCACTGCATCACCCGAAATATATCATAACTCCAGCGGCACTTTTTTGACACCGTTTTGGTAAGAGTTTGCAGCGCCGTCCCAACTTCAACTGTTTTGCCTTGAGTTATCATCCAGCTCTTTGACTGGGACTTGGCCTTGCTGTGCTGAGGAGATGCTCTTAAAACAACATGTGCAGGTGGTAGTAGATTTGTGAAGAATGGTAGATAAGGCAAAGCCCGAGAATCGTCTGAGATTCACTGAAGTATTTAAAACACTGGCTCGCCTTCAAACGCCTGAATGGAGAGAAATTCAACCGTTTGAACGGATGTGGGACGGCGTCCAGCATTACCTAAACACAGCACGTCTCAGCGAGAGCAGGCAGAAGGGTATCAGAGTGGTACCGCCAGCTGCAGAGCCATTAATTAATATCCTTTGGTATGCTCACAGGGCAAAAAGCCTTGAACATGTGTGGGAATAAAAATGCTAAACACCGCCCTTAATTAGAAAGCACAAGGACACGGAGCATAGTGGCCGTCTTTCAGACCGCTAGGCCTCCTTTCATCAGACACCATTTTATTGCAGCCGAAACAGTCATTATCTATTACTTCTATACATAATGTTTTATATATACTATTGTTCTTAACGCTCTGTGATAGTGTTGGATAGTGGACTGATGGGTGAAAGCAGCGTACGCTCTGTTCTACAAATAGCACACAATGGAAAACTTAGAGAAATAGAGGCCTCGTACAATAAAAACTGAGACTTCTATATCCTAAGCACACGCTATCAATCTTGGGAGATGAAATTTTTCAGTCTCCACTTGAGTTTATGGGGAGGAAAAACTTTCGAGAAGCTGGCCGGGCTCCAGGAGAGAGCAGAAATTATGTTTGGTCGGGACATTTCTTCAAAGATAGTATCTCTATGTTCGAACGCCGCGGCATCAGTTGAGTAGGAATCGAATACCAGGTCTACAAATCACAGCAGAGTGCTTATCTTCTGCCAGATCCCAAGGGCTGAACTCCACGGCTAAGCAACATGTCAGGCCCCGAAACAGCATAGGGATCAGAATCTGGAAATAATAAATGCAGAGGACGGACTGCTTTGATAAAAAAATGTGAAAATGTAAAAGTTACTGTGTTTATACTGAGAATAGCAGCACCAAGGGCGAGAGGTCACTGTTACACAGTGCCAAGCCATTGTTCTGCTGATGATGTCTTCATGCCATCGACTCAACTAACCACACAATAGCAGGTGAAAGTGCTGGAACTGTTATCATTTCATGCCAACCCGTAACCCACACTGCTAATGTCTCAGCATTATTCAAGGAGACGTTTTGTTCTCCCAAGTCATCAGCATGTTCTTAACACTTGACACCATCTTTAAAGCTCAGCAGTTAAAAGTGCTAATAACCACATTTTAGTGCAGCAAGGTTTATAATGCCTGTCCTGCCAGATCATTTGGCAACAAAACTAACAAGAGTACAGTTACTTGAAGAGAGATGTCTCTGGCGGTGTCTGGGTTCACTGGCTGGTCAGCCCATAAGGGGCTTTCCAAAGGGAAGACATAGCTGGATGATATCATTATACACTACTTAAAACCTCAATCAGGATATGTAGAAACAGTACTATGGTCACAACAGTACTGGTGCTGAGTTTACTTACGTAGAGGACCGTTATTGTGCCTAACATTTTAGAGGCTTGCTGGTTAAATGCTTTAACCCTCCGATTGCAATTCACAATTACAAAAAATGACAAAAAGGTGCTGTTCATATATTGTGAACTCTTGGTTAGCATGATATACCTTTCATGCTCCGTTGATCAAAAGCTTATTTTCCCATAGTCACATTTAATTACCTGAAGATGACATGTAG
The DNA here is from genome assembly GCA_037974565.1 of Clupeocharax schoutedeni. Taxonomy (NCBI): domain Eukaryota; kingdom Metazoa; phylum Chordata; class Actinopteri; order Characiformes; family Alestidae; genus Clupeocharax; species Clupeocharax schoutedeni. The sequence goes on from JBBPDH010000031.1 coordinate 9,633,720, forward strand.
TAACTAAAATATTTGGTTTGTTTTAGGGTCTACAATAAGTGTTCTGATATTTATACTTCTATTTTATAGAAAAATCTATAAAATAGAAGTATAAAATAAAGAATGGAGGGCTCAGCCTAACTCCTAATTATATTCAATCTTGGCTTTTAAAGAGACCTCTCACCCTTCGAAGCGTTACTATCGTTTTCTTTCAACTGGGGAGCTTGGTGAGAGAGTCAGTGAAAGCTCACTATATAAACACCACTCGGTGACTAGAAAGTGATCCATCAATGTGCACTGCCATTGTAATGCACCTAAGACTGATTAAGTCAAAGCCAGCTAAATCATCTGAATTCCTGCTGTGCCTTGGCCCAGCTTGCTCTCTAGATTAAGATGAAATGGCCAGCACATTCCTTGTTTAGATAATTAATGATGTATCTGTAACTGCTGGTTGTCTAATCGTTTAACAGACTTAAACTTAGAACTAATCACATCTGGTTTATTCTGTTTAATGTATAGCCCTTAGTGAATTTGGTTGTTCTTTGATGATGTCTGGTGAAGACACTTTTCATGATGACACTTTGTATATAAGAAGCAAAAGTCCTCACAACAACAACAACAACAGGGAAGCTATCTTTTAAGATCGATAGGAAGTTATAAATTATCGTTGCAAACTTGATTCGCATCACAACTGAATAAACAAAATACGGAAGAACATTTGACCACTGTTGTTATTGCACGATGGAAAAATGCAGACAGTGGCACCATAAAGCCAGGAATGGAACTGATTTCAATCTGATGACCTCTGATCTCATTTTTCCCATAATCTGACAGGTCATTAAAGGGTGCAGTGCTGGTCGTTAATCTAGCAGTAAGGGATAAATACACATAAGTAAAAAAAAAATATCGAAGAAGCAAATTTACAAAATTCCACTCACATACTCACACACACGTCGCCTCTTTAAATGGCAACTATGACAACAAAACATGGTATGTCTACTGAAGGATCAATCAGGTGGAAAGAAAACTAAGCTCAAATAAAAGAGAGACAAACACAGTGGGAAGTAGATTGATTTGGAGAGAAACTAGCTGATGAATACTTAGTTGATGGAGAAAGGCAAAAGTAAACTAAGTTTTTGTGAACTGACTAGGACTCAAGTCACTGGAGCAAATTTGAGTAAAACCGGCGGTGTAAGCCAGTACAATCACCACGGAAGTAAAACCCTTGTGATGAACCCTCAATGTGTGGGACCCTGAGAAAAAGGCTTCAAGCCTTAGGCCTATGGTCTCACCCCCTGGCATACCGGAGGCTTACTCAGACGTAGCCGTCCATCACAAGATCTTTTTTTTGAGTATTTAGTTACGAAAAGTGAGAAGGCACAAGGAAACACAGCTTTTAGGTGTAGAGCAGCAAGGAAATTAACACTATCACTGTCAGACGGATAACAAAGAAGACACGATTTCTTCAACGTCCGACCATACCATAGCCTTCACAATGATTTAATTTTAAAAGTGTACTGGAATATGAAACAAAATGTATTTCTCCAAAAATGCAAAAAAATGAGGACAAAGATGGGAAAGCCAGAGAGGAGGAAAGATCCGAGGGAACATTTGAGAGGTTCACCTCATGAGTGAGGAGCAGTCATGGGTCGCTGGGTGAGATTAATGGTGCATGTCATTGGGGCCTCATGTAGCAGCCTCCATATCTGTCTCATTCCTTCTGGCTCACAGATACCCCCATTACTTAAGTATCAAAAACAACGAGGTTGGAAACAGCAGCAGCTTTCACTCATTCGTAAAGACTGAAAAACTTCTCTATGACCATTTAGGTTAAGTAGTAATACTCTCAGTCGCTAATGACTGCACAGAACAAATCCTTAAAGAGTTGTATTATAATGATGATGTTACATGGACATATAGTTATTGATAAAAGTCAAAAGGTCAAAAAGGTTTTTTGTGGCATGTTATCTACAAAAGTTAGACATTTTGTCAAAAGACTGTTTAAACATTTGTTAAAAGTTCTGAAGTGCACAAATCCTTAAAGAGCTATAATGTTACACAGACGTGTAGTTATTGATAAAGGTCAAAAGGTTAAAACGTTTTTGTGGCATGTATTCACGTGGAAAGTTAGACATTTTCTTAAAAGAAGTGTTATTTAAACAAGTGTTTATTCAAAGCTCTAAAATGAACAACATAGAAAATGTCAACAATAAGATACATAGCAAGTGAAATAGATAAAGACCAAAGGGTGTAAAATGGCTAAATTATGAAGATATTTTTCTCTGATAAAACACTTACCACAGTTATAACTGGACATAACAATAAAAAAGCAAACTTTTTTTTTCTTGTTCAGCTGACCAGAACCCATTATTTGACACTGACTCAGTACTGATATGTACTTTAGAATAGCAAGACGCCAGCCATCTCTCCAACCCTATAAAAGTTAGTAACTAAATACATTTGTTGCTTAATGGATCTCAGCATGTCATTCATCAGCTGTGATTTAGTGCAAGTGAGGAACACTGTGAGATGGAGGCCAGACTCAGAGTGGAGTTTGGGGGCATGGCAGTTTTACAAGATCCCCTGGAGTGCACAAGCACTCTCCATCATCCAGCTAGGACGTCCCACAGCAAGACGTATAGCCCAACACTTCAACAAGGACATGGCTAATGCAGGACGGCAAGTGGGTTAAGACAGGGTTTTGGGTTCCTCTTCTTTACTGTAACAGCAGAAATGGTTCATCCTTTATGGAGTGCACACCGCTTACTCAGATATATAGGTAGCAGTGACACGCATCACATATGGAGGAGTAACATCTACCCGCATAATCGTTCCTGTCCTCTGCAGAATTAGAAACGTATGGTGCTTCCACGGTGGTCCTTAAGGAGTATATTTCAATCAAAAGAGTCATCCTGCCCTCACTTTCACATTTCTCTGAGTATGGGTACGTAGAGTAATAAGAAGATAAACAGCTGGTTGAAAGAGAGAGGACTAGTCAGAACAACCGGTCTGAGCTAATTTAGAGCTATATAAATGATGTGGACGGTGAACTTTAAACTGTGGTGACCTTTGACAGTAGTGGGCAGGCAAGGATTATCTTCTCTTCTCTCGCTGAGAGGTAAGATGAGAAGCCCAGAATGGAGGTGATTCACAGCACTCTGATGGAGAGCAAGAGTGTACTCCTTCATTTAAAAAGACAGAAGGGAAAAGCCTTTTGGAGAAAAAAAGGTTAAAGCACTTTTTGGGATGGTGTTCTGTTAAAAGTCAAGCCTCTCTGGCTAGTTTTGGTTGTTTGTGCGGGTTTACATTTAAAAAGAAATGTAATTAATGTTGTATGCAATTTCTTAGGAAATTTTTATTATAAGGTACTGGGCAGTCATCCATATATTTTAGATGATTAAGAGAGATGCTACCAGAAAAAATGTGATTTATATTGTTTATTTTTTTTAAATACAGTACACAAGCATTTTGGGATGCTTTCCTAATCTGAAAGAACCAATTGGGTGCTATCCTTTCCAGTCCTGACATCAACCTAATCAGCATATCCACTAGCTTGGCCTCCGAGGCCCCTGCTCCCTCCCTTGTTTGCAGTGGGTGTTATTCTAGTGTTAAATGAATGCTCAGGGTCCAGTGGAGCCCATAGAGGCCAGGCTAATTTGCTGTGGCAGTCAGGACATAGTGATGGAATGTGAATGTCAGCAGGCTCTTTATTTATGCACTATATAAAACCGACTAGTAATTAACACCGGGGTCCCTCCCGCGCTCAAGTGTAATTGACTGTTTCAAAGGACTGCCACTTCATATTCCAGAGTGTGTATTAAAATTACGCTTTCCATATTGCCTACTCCCTTTAAGGATAAGGGTCAGCACTGCTGGCACAGACACTCAAACACATCAGATTTCTTTATGAGGACATTAACATTTTGACATATTAATAATGAGTAAGTGTATTAAGCCGGACCCAAGAGGGACATTGCGCCATCCTCCGGAGGTGCACATTTTCTTTCTGCTGTGTGGTTTTATTTCTGTTGAGGAGAATGTTTTTTGTTGGGCACTTTAAAGTGCTTGAAAAAAAGTACAGTATGTAATTTATCCAACAGCAGAACAGAATTACATGCATGAATCAGTTTCAATTCAGTGGAACAGATGGGAAAACAAACACACATAAACCCAAAATAAAATCCGAGCAAAATCCAATTAAGTAACAGACATAATATAGAATATTACTGAAAAACATTTTTTACATTTTTTTTGTTAACCCAAATGCTTTAGTTAATATCAAATTCATGACTCCTGGTTGTAATACAACTACCTACTTGACCAGAGGTGCCATATAGAACACATTTTGTCAACTGTATTGCCCTAACACGTGTCCATATGGTCTAAACAGCCTCCTTATTGAGAACATAAACTTAATGAGAGAATCATTTGCATTTGTTAATTTGGGTTAATGTGTGTTAACTGATTCCTGTTACTTGTGTATTTTTAATTAACAAAAGTTATAGTTGTCTACAGTTTCTAATCAGAATGCAAATTAGTTGTTTGTTGACAATTAAATGCCCTATGAGGAACAGATAAAACCTCCATGGAGTAATTAGTGTTAATTGGCTATAAACTGTAATTAGCATAGTTTATGTGAAGCAGCTCTTGTTTGTAAGGCATGGCTAAGGCATGGAGCAAGGATCAAGAAGTATCCGATTCAGATATCATCCTAAACCATGTCTAATACAAAAAAGAAAGTATTGCGTAAATAATTGAAATGTATTCTGTTGTAACAAATCTAACACACTGAAAATGTACAACAGTCAAGGTACAAACTCTAAAGGAATTAATTGGTTATAAATATTACATTTAACCTTAGTTGACATTTAAGGCTTCGAAACCTCACTTTTCTCTATCCTCCTCCTTTTCTGTGGTCTGAAACCTTCAGAAGAGAGAAACTGCTCAATCTTTGCAATCTGTGCCCTTATGTCACAATGATGATGGTCCTCTTTCTCTAGAGGTGTGGGTGTACTTTCCGCAGACACAAGCTGAGACACTTTTCCCAAGCTGTGGAGTCTGGGAGGGGAAGTAGGAGTGCGGTCTTGTCTCAACCCATTACCCACGGACTGAGCTGCTGGGCTGCCTAGCTGAGCTGAGCTGAAAGAGATGGGAACCCTGTTTTCCTGCAGCAAGAAACAAAAGGTGTAAAAGTACTGGACTGCTTTATGATGTTATAAAATAACTCTAGGTCCTAGAATTTTAGAATTCTTAACTGGTTTACTAAAAAATAATACTGGTTTACTATATTTTGCTAGATAAGTGGAAAGCCTCCAAAAAAGTCAAGCTACTTGGTTAAGAAAGCAATAAGAAAGCTATTTCCATTTCTATCCTAAACCTGTAGCATAAGACACAGATTTTAGACACCTAATAGAAAACTTTTTTTTTTCACTACTAAAGTATATTTGATTCAATTAGATGTTTAACATGTTCAAACCTAAACGTCCAAAGTTTGTCAAATACACCTAAATAATGAATGAATCAATGAAAAAATATATATGTTCAAACAGTTACAGACTCCCCTCGGACTTAGGCTACTTGCCAGTGATTTACGATCTGTGACTTTTTCCTGCTGTTTTCTATCAACATTTCATTGAGAAAAATGCTACCATTTCACCCCGGTAAAATACTTTTGTGAACAAGAATGGTCTAAAAGCCCTTGTATGTATTTGAGGCTCTATGTGCCTGTTAAGTCAACTCACCATGGCCTTCTTCTGTCTGCATGTTTGTGAAACTTACTTTCTCAACTGAGAATTCTGAAAATGTCCGCTTGATTTCATGCCATTCCCCATGATGGTCGTGCTTTTGGTCAGGAAGAATGTTTGACACATTCAGCTTGTCAAAAGGTTGGGTAATTCCTGATGGCAAAAAGTAATACTGTGACATTCTGGGACTGCCTTAAGGGTACTATAATGCATCTTTTTCAGAAGAATGTTTAATGGTCTTTCTTTTGATGGTCCAAAGTACAATCTGTATAGATCAAATTCAATATACTTCAAATTCACCTCAAGCTTTCTATAACCCTAAACAATGTACTATTAGTACTACTCCTAACTCTCAGAATGTAAGCAGTCAGTCAACATCAGCAGATAGTTTGTTAACAGTTTAAGCTTTGGTAGTGCTTTGGGCAACATCAAAATAAGTGTGACCAATATATTTATACATCACAAACCTACCTCTGTTTCTGAATTTGTGCTTCGAAAATAAGGGGCCATTTAATGAAGTAAGAAGCTCCTGAAACCCAGAGGGCAAAACAGATTTGTTTGGCTCAAATGATGACTCATACCGCTCTCTGTCATCAAGGTAGGAAGGTTCATTATCAATGATTTGCTTTTCTGTATCATTAAGATGTCCTTGTTTTGTGATTCTAGCAATGGCTGCAGCATCTTCCTGCACATTTGAGATCAGGGGACTTGGGGAAGCTTCTGGATTCACCTGTTCTCTCATCATCTGTGTAGATGCACATTTATCTTCTGTTTTATTTTCACCTGGACTTTCTGATAAATTAACAGTAATATCCTCAGGGCTTTGAGAGAATGAGTTAAGGCTGGCCATAGCATTCAACTCAGCTTCTGGGATGGAGTTAGCCTCTATATTTTTACTTTTATCTTTTATGGTCTCTTGGTGCAAAAGGCTTCCATCCCTTGATAATTTCTCTAGTGGTTCTGAGGACTGACCATTGGATTGCTCAAGGCCTGGGTCAGGAAATGAGGCAGCCTGGTGCAGGGTTTTCTCACCATGAGAAGATGTTATAATCAGCTGTGGTGGACCAGAAGTAGGTTCTTCTAATTGTCTTTGCTTCATTTGATTGTTATTTTGCAGTGTTGGATTTGTTTCACTATCCACAGCAACTATAGGGCCCTCTGTGCTTTCACAATTATTTGATAAGTCTTTTTGAGGGCTGTTTGTGTCAGGTGCTGTGGTCCGGCACTCAACTTCTTTAAAGTCACTGTCCTGAAATGTCTCGGATGTGTGTTTATCTGATGTCTGGTGCTCTCTCATTTCAGAGACACCCAGACTCTGTTCCTCTGGCTTATCCCTTGATTCAGACATCAGTAGGTCAGTGGCCACCCCATAAACAGACCTGGTTTCAGGTTCTGATAGACTGGCGAGGCAGCTGTCTGTGTAACTTTGCGCTACACTCAAATGGCAACCATTATCACATGCGGTTTTAATGACACTAGTTTCCTGTTTGACAACTGGATCATTAAGATGTGTCACAGAAACATCAACTCCGCTGATGTTCTCACTCCTATTTGTCTGATCTGGAGCCAACGCATCAAGACTGTGTGAAGGTGGAAGCACCAGAGCGGTTCGATCCATCTGTGAACAAACGTTAACCTCACCATTTTCTCCATGAAAGCAATCATCTTTTGCTGCTTCTTGACATTCTGCAGTTCTTTCATCTATGCAAGGAAATTAAATTCATGCATCATTATGAGTTGAAAAATAAGAAGTACAGGTAAGCTTTCTTGATAAAGATATTCTGTCAGCCCAGGAACTTACTCCCCCCACATCACATCATTCTGTGCAAAAATATTAGTTTTAACGGCGCCCAGCTTGGCTGAAGAACAGAAGCCTACATTCCCCTCACCTGGAATGTCTTCAGCTTCTTTGCAGTGTCTCATTTGTTCGTAGTAATTTTGAGGACCGACGTGACCAGTTTCAGTATCTAAAGCTGCATCCTTACAAAGATTACACACTGCGGATTGCAGATGGCCATTGCAGTTTATGTTGCTAGGAGAATCCTTTTGGACAATGAAGCTATCCTCAAAGCCATTCTGGAATAAGATAGTAAGTAAATTTTATGCCCATCTGGCCAACAATCGCAGCCACATTTTCAAAAGGGATTAATCATGAAAATGCTAAATTAATTGATATTGTATAAATATCAAAGAACTGAATCAATGGTACACATATTTATTGTATTTATATTTTGAAAAATATACGAAAATGTACAAATCACTACATTTGTCCCTCTTAGCACCATCACATGAAAATTTAAGTGCATCAGTATAAAACTACATAAAACTTTCTCCAAGAGATTGTAACGTTCCCAATACTGTAGATGACAGACCATAATTTTACTATTGCTACCTCGATCCCTACCTCTATAAAAGGTTTGTAACAGTCCTACCTCCAAGTCATAAATATTTTTGGCTTGGTGCGCTGCACAGGAAGACAGTTGTTGATGTTTCTCAAGAAGATCATCATATGTCACTTTCAAAGCATTTAGTTCTTTTTGATCTGCCTCCATCTTTGCTTGCAGCGTCTGCATCTGTTTGACCAAGCAAGCATAACGTATAACTTACTCTTTCTCAACATTAGAGTCTGTGATCTTTATTTTTGTATTAAATGTTACATTATGGTTATTATATTTTACTTAAATAATAAAGTGATTTTGTGGAACTACCTCTTTTTCCAAAGTGAGTTTGGAATTTTTGTACTCTTCTATCACCCGTATAAGCCTGTCCTCTTTTTCTTTACTCCTTTTTTGGATCATTTCATGTTCTCGTTTAAGGACCTGCAATTAAATTAATCACCCGGAAAATTTTTAATGCAATAATAAATTTTTATATGTTTATTCAACCTAAGACAGAGGGTTCTAAACAGACAGAAAAGCCAATACAAATCAGCAAGGTTTTGTCACGTTAATAAAGGTTTTAATCCATGAATAATTATGTGAATTAAATGAAGGGATAGAGTCTATAAAAGAGCAGGGACCATAACTGGAGAATAAACACACTTACTATTATTGAGTTGCAATCCATGCTGCCTAAATGTGCTAATTTAAAATATTCTCAATCATTTTTATGAGCTATACATTTAAACTATTATCATTTAAAAGCAAGATAAAATAGTCAGAGTACATGGTAATATTACTGAAGTGAATGAGTGATTTTCAATGAAGGTCAGCTAGAGCTTTTTGTGGGTATTCTTTTTGATTGCTAAAGTGTGCCCAATATATAAATCTGATGTTTGTCATGTCATTGTCATCTTCAGTCTGCAAACGACAGTGTAGATTTATATAAATATAAATTTTGCTTATACGGAAAAGACGTTGTCATGACAGGTCATATTCTCAAATCGTTTACAAATATCCAGGAATATCTACAATTATGATATAAAAATACACACACACACACACACACACACAAACAAAGGGGTATCTTGATGCAATCTGATGGTCTTGTAGGAGAGACTGACCTGGTACTTCTCTGTGTGTGTGAGGAGATGCTGTTCAGTTCGGCACAAAGCCTGGGTCTGAGTTTGCAGTAGCCTCTGGGTATGCTGGAGGGAGCTCATCAGCTTCTGGCAGACACAAACACATGTAGCCCACTGAGTGAGATGTATTGCTGGCTTAAAGATGGGATTACTAAGCAATGTTACCATAGCAATTTTTTTTGTAGACAGTATGCAAAAAAGCTAAAATCTGTGAGCGACAGGAAGAACAACACTATCCTTTTGTCTCTATTTTTCTTGTAAAACTTTACATTTTTGTATGCCTTTCCAGAATCGCACCTGGAAAAATAGAAGCCAATGATTCAAAGGTAATTAACTTACCTGCTGCTTCACCCTTTCTTCAGCATATTCATGGCTGAATTTCTTATTAAGTTCTGTTTCCTATGAATAGAAGGTAAAGTTAAGCACTAAACATTATTGCCAAATGTTCCCTTTAAATCCAACTAAAATATTTTTTACATTTATATATTAAAAGAAGGAGAGTGAGAAATTGTACCACAATCAGTTTTTGTTTAAGTTCCTGTAACTGCTGTTCTTTCAGGAGTAAATTCGACCTTTCCTCTCCGGATCTGCATATCGACATAACCTTGCATTTTACCATTTCACTGTTAAGTCTCTCCACGTCCTACACAATAAGATAAAAGAGTTTATATTTTAATCGCCCTGTAAATAAATAAAATGGATTTACAGAATTCAGATCAAAACTAGTTTTGCTGTGTACTGATTGCACAAATTGTCAACTTAAAATTACCTGTTTTAAAACATAAATGGCAGATTCTTGTTTTTTATTGATGGACGTAAGCTTTTTGTTACGCCGCATTGCCTCTTCCACTTCATGAAAAAGAAAACATTTAAAGAGGTTATATTTGTGTTTTATATACCTATACACATTGTATTTTAAATGACATTGCATGCAATTGCATTTTACATCTATAAACCTGCTGTTTAACTACTGCATAACATGATGAATGCACTTATTCCAAAAAGATGAAATAAGTAAGTAAAAATACTTATCACGAAGAAACTCAATAACATGAAACTACATAATGCAAGGGAAACTATATAGTACATACAAACTAACGAAAAAACATCTATTAAATGAATGAATGTCTTATAATTGCGTTCATAAATACTGATACTGCTGTTTGGAAGTAGATAATAAGTGGACTACCTTTATTTGTGTATCTTTCAGAACGCATTCTAATTTGCTTAGCTTTAATAGCTGGCTCTGAACCTGCCATAGACACTTTATTTAATAAGGCTGCACTTGACAGTGATAAACGAGGCCTTTGTTTCTGATGCCTAGCATACCGTTCTGCTCTAGTTTCTCATGGGCCTGTTTGACCATGGTGCATTGTCTCATGACAGTCCCGAAACGCTTCTCCACCTCTCCCAGCTGATTCAGATGTCTGTCCTTCACTTGAGTCTGCAGCTGCAACTTCTGCTCCTGCAAAGTATTTGCATTGTATTCCTTTCCCATTACAGCACGAGTGACAGCAGATGAAAATGTTATATACTCATAGAGTGAGCATTTCTCAAGCAGTGTTCACAGTCCATACAACCATTCATACAGAAGGGCATAAAGAGAGAAAACTGATAAAAGGGCCATGCAGTGTTGTCTCTTTGGGTCTGAAGACCTTTGTTTAACATCTTGGCTGAGTGCTTCTTCTCCCCATCAGATAAGGATTTCATTTTTACAAAAGTCTGAGGGACTTTTATGCGAACCCAACCCCCCCGCCCTGCTTGTCGTTACTGTTTGATTGTCTGTATCAAACAGATTTTCTCTCTGTCTTGAAACGTTAAGCAGATCGAGGCCCCAATATAAAATATTTTAATAGTGATATTTTCTCTGCTGCACTGGCAGTTCAAGTGTTGCGCGCACACTCCCTATCCGTTACTCCTGATGAGCCGCTCTCCCCTCCCCACATCCTCCTATTTAATTCTTCCCACTCCCACCTGCCTCTGTCAACAATTTATATAATTAGAAATCCTTACCAGCTCGCTTAATTTCTTCTCCAAATTGTACTTGAACAACTGTATGACAGTAGAAAAAGAAATGAAAGTTTTGTTTATAACTGTTTTTCCAGTCTTAAAAATACTGTTGAAACAAAATGTGTAACTAACTGGAGGTGCTTACTACTTAACCCAAACACACAAGCCATTTATACATTTATAATCCTGACACATCGGTTGTAACAACCGTGTATAAAATCATACAAGAAATCCCACAATTTATTTATAATAATTTCCCAGCACTACCTAAGCATAAACACATAACAAGCCCCACTATAGGACGATGGAACAGGGTGTGTGATGAACCATACAAGAACACATATATCACCAACATTGTGTCATTTGTCTGACAACACCAAATAGACCTACACAGTCCCCCACTTAAAAGGTCAGCTATGAAATGAATTTTCCAAGTACTGACTTATATTTCCCAATAGGGACAGAAAGAAAAAGGAGTTTTGAGTGGACAAAACACATGATTACTGCAAAAGAGTCTACCTGCAGCAACTTCAGTTCTTCTTTTAGACTGGAGATTTCTTTGTCCTTCAGTTCAGCCATCAGCTGGTGCTTTCCCTTCCACATTAATTAGCATACCATTAGTCCCATTAGAGATCATTTGCATATTATACTATTTGTGCAGATAAATGCAACATTAGTGCAGCAGTCTATTAAAGAACAAAAACGCATATATTTATATACCTTCTCTCCCTCAATTCCTCTGACCTGAGCCTGAAACTTAATGTATGATTTTTAGTATGTCATAATAATTTCTTTTGCACTTTAACAAAGGTGGCACTATAACTTCATAATCATATTTCTGAACACTGTATAAATAAGCAAAATAAAGATCACCTCCTACCTGCTTTTTAACAGCAGCAAGAGAGTCTGAATGTTCATTTGTCACTCGGACAATCTGACTCTGTAAAGACTCCTGAGAATGTACACAAATATTACATGCAGTTCATTAAATGTCAGTTTTTTAATGACAGTCAGTTGCCAGTTTACCCACCTTCTGCCACTCCAGTTCTTGCTTCTCCAGTACAAGTTTACAAATTTGAGCTTCATAGCGTATTTCGGCTTCCTGAATGGAAATCATTCAGAAATAGACATTCTGAATAAACAATCAGTCAGTACATCTACTTAGGACAAATATTCAAATTTCAAAAGAAACTACACACACAAAATAAATAAATAAAGGTCAAAGTAAAAAGCTGTACACAAATCACATTTTAATGGCTTGTGCAGAATGTTTTGGAAATCAGTGGTGCATTGAAGAGAAGATATTAGCACAAAGCCTGCCTTGTCCTCCTTCAGTAAAGGTAAAAGTAAATGGCTTCTTACATAGGGACTTTTTATATGTACGTAGGAGTTTATTTATATTTCCCATTAAACTCTGCTACCAGCATAGCATACTTGAAAACGCACACTAGATAAAGCTGTTAAATTCTTGCAAAGGGACAATAAATTCTACAGAGATTTTGCCCAGTATAAAGGACATTAAAGTTGGTAATCCATGTAAATTTTAAAGGACAGGAGCTTTATTAGCTAAAATGACTTGCATCTCATGAAAAACAGTCTGGCATCTGAGAACAAAAACGTGTGTGATATTAATTAATAATTATGATTATTAAAACAGAAACATCCTTAGAAGGGAAGGGTTTGGCATAACTTTGGATGATTAATATCACACATTTAGAAGATTCAATTCTAGTTTCGCTTCATATTTGTACCTCGTTAAATAGAAGTACCATCAGAAACACTATATTTGGCCATTCTGTCAGAACATACACTTTACTTTTAGAATGTACACTAAAAGGTGCATGATGGTATTCAGCTGAGTACAACAAATCTGACAACACGCCCTCCAGTTTAACCTTCAGGCCAATAAACCAGAGAACTACAAAGTGTTAGTTTAATGGCATGCCTGAGGAGCGGACTGATTTAATGTCTTTGTTCCCCAACAGCATGATAATAACAATAAAAGAAGGGTGATCCAATACTTTAATTTTGGTCCTACAACCTTTGATTGTCCAGTGTCAGGTTTTAAGTGCTTGCTTGAGGGAAACAGTTTACAAGCACAAAGACGTGAATTTGTCAGGTCCTGCTTGCATGACCCCATCCTGATGTAAATGTGTCTGCAGCTGGTTTCATCCCAAATGGCCAAAAAATGCTGCTATCTGCCTCATCCCAAAACCCATAATACTACCCCCACGAAATTACACTTCTCAGTTCTACTTCACTTGGCCGAATAGAGCAGTTACACCACAGAAAAACAAATGTGAGGACATCTGTTATTTCTGACTCACCTGCCTGCTTATAGCTTACCATCTGGCAGAGATAAAAAATTACTATTAAATCTAGTTGTTACTAGAAAAAGCATAAGCTGGTTGTTTAGTTGTACCTTTCATTGTACATTTCTGTCAGGGAAGCTTCCATCAGAGTCAGCGTTTGTGTGATGGTTGACTGAACTAATGACTACAACATCTTATTCTAGAACTACAACATATTTCAGATTCATTAAAAAATATAGCATATCCTGAATAAATGTTGTTTTAAAAGATTGCTTTTATTGCTAAGTTAATGAAACAAATATTTGGTCTGTTACATTTAATGTTAATTAACTGTATTTAAAATGAATGAATCCAAATTGAATGCGCAGTCAGGCAAATTCACCTTTTCAAGCAAAAACAATTTTAGAGTGTGTGGCTGCAGCTTTGTGCTAAAACATATACTAACACTAGAATAACAATGGTTAGTCATGCATACAGAGTATAAAAATGTAAACTGTGTTTTTACCCTGTGAATATGCAACTCTTCCACTGCCTCGAGAAGACTTGTCCTAAATTCCAGAAGCTGTACTGAAATAATTCCACTGTCAGGTTCCTGAGCAATTTCTGATGACCTCAGTTCACACTCAGCACCTTCCTTCTCAGTCTGGACGAAGATAAAAAAAAACAGCATAATTATATATTGCTATTTATAACAGTATGTGTAATACTTTGCTCTACTGATTAACATTTTCACATACCACAGACTTAAGCTGGTGGGGTTCAGTGTCAATGCTTGGCTCCATGTGGCACTGAAAATATAATTTACCAATTCATATAAATAATCATATATGGTAAAGACTTGGCAATGTACAAAATATCATCTTCATTTAAAATGGTCTCTCAAATAAATGAACATGTACAAGTGCACAGCCTTGGCAGTGGCTTGAAACTCTCTTACCCATCAAGGTGAAAATGATGCCAGGCTAAGAACATAATAGGGGTCAGAGCTATAAAACTGAATAGACAGATTGCACTGTCATTGAGCTGGAATTATAAAAGTTATTTAATATGACCTGCAGTTAGTCCTCTGTCTGCCCACTGTGCCTGACTTCAGAAGTGGGAGGTCTTCACTTTGCCTGACACCTTAATAGAAGAGAGGCTTTTTGTCCATTTAGCTGTTGCTGTTATCAATCATGTGCAGGAATTAAATGATCCTGTAAGAATCTGCTACTATCACAGATGACCTGGGGGCCAATGTCTTTATTTGCTTCTTCACTGATTCACTTCAACAGATATTAAACAATTTTATAAGCCATGAAAGGCAAAATTAAAAGGACACCATCCATAAAATGGGATAATTCCCTGCCTACAGCTGGATGTCTGTATTACCTTCAGTGAACTATTTCATAACGGGTGGTGTAATGAAGAAGACAGTGGTCAGGACATCTGGGAGCTGGGAGCACAGGGGTGATCTATAAAAGAGCATCCACGACCTGTGAGTTCATGTAACATCACTTCAATATTTTGTGTGTCAAAATCCAACTGAGTTTGGGGGTGGGGACATTAACCCCTCTAATACGGGTACCTCCCACTCTCAAACAAACAAGTATGGTTTAGAAAGCAAAGACTTTACTCAGACCCAAAGGCTAGTAACTGAGTGTGAACTTTCCAGAAAAGATAAGAGACTTGAGATCAGTTAAAAAAATAAATGACCAAATAAAGTAATAAATTAACAATAAACAAAAATGTGAATTAATAATACAATTTGTTTAGCCTCATCTACTAACTTACCATGTACTTTTAAAATGCCACAGATGTTCTGAGGAATTAGCTTAGCATAGTCATCTTGACTTAATGTCAAAGTGCAAGGCTTTGTTGTTTTATATAAATAACGTTTTGTTATGTTTCTAAGCTCCCTCTTTATCTAACAAGATAGTCTGTAAGCTTTAGTATTTTTAGTATAATTAACTTAAAGTAGTAATGAAACATTTAAACCCTCGGTTCTCAGGTACCGGTTTTCAACTTCTTTGTGTCGCGAGCTGGACAGTCTGACAATTCCCGCCTAAATGTCGCCCTTCTACAGCTCAGCAGTCAGTCAGAGCAGATCTCAGATCGGATCTCTCGGTATTTAAGGGGATTATGTCCACAAAAAATGATTTTAGATTAGCCCTAATACTCTCGTGACGTTCTATGAATTCGTACCTCGTTTGTCCGAATCTTTTTACCTTTTTACCTGCTCCTTTGAACTGATTCACTTCCAACTGAAGCTTTTAAGATTCAGTTGGAATCTTTTCATTTCAGTAATGAAATTACTTAGACTATATTCAGATCACTCTCAAGGTTTGCACAATAAAATAATACTATAGTAAAAAATGACACTTTAAATGAGCACTATAGGTAAACACAGAACTCACTCTCAAACAGAATAACGCTGGTTAAACATGCTACCGTTTAATCTAGAAAGTAAAAAGAAAGTAAAAGCTTTATCGTCCACTATACTGTCAGGCATAGAAAACAATAAAACATCATTACCATTGGTGAAATTTGTTGGACTCAGAGTACCCCCAAGTTTAGCTCAGTAAAATAACACAGTATAGTAAAATAACTCTTTTCACTTAAGTAGAAAAAAAATGTGCAATATGCTCAGCTACTGAATGTCAAGCATGTTATCTTATCATCTGCTGCTGTTAAATTGCATTTTATTGTGCACTACTTATCTGCAAGTACAGCACACTAAACCTTACACACAGCAATGCCACTGTTACACTAATGTTCCTGTCATTGTGTGGCACTATTGTTTATTGTCTATCTTTTTTCTATTGTCTTAATATCTTTTATTCTTTCTTGTTGGCATTAGTATGTTAAGGAGGCACTAACTTCCCTTTTTGCCTCCTAATGAAGTTCTGTATCATAACAAAAGTAGTAAAATAGTAAATGAAGTAAATACTAAAATAATATTATGTATATGTATGTCCCATAGTACAATGCTTAATACATGTAATACATTTTAACACATTTGAATACTATTAATCATTTTATTTTCGTTTTTTCTGTAAACTGTAGCAGGTC
>JBBPDH010000031.1:9662612-9676434 GCA_037974565.1 Clupeocharax schoutedeni
ACAAATATAAATATTGTCAAAGTTTTAAAATGTACATTCACTCCACCATTCATTCAGTCTGTATGTGGAAGCATCACTGTATGCCACAAAACATTTATATGTATATTCCTTATTCAGCTTACATCCGTTTATTCCTGCCTATTCATGCTAAAATACGATTGTTTACATACATCAGTCTTAAAGACTGCCTGTTTAGTTCTAAGGGATAAAAATGTCCAAGAAAAATGCAATCCATGGAACATGAATCTCCTGGAAAAAATAAACTGTAGAATACTTACTCTTAAAAAAAAATAACACCATGGCCCTTTGTTGGTTTACCTTGTCATCAGAACAACCAGTCCCTTTCTGAAGCTGTGATTGGTCAACTCTGTCAAAAACACTGTGATTGGTCAAAAGCTCATTTACATATTGCAGCCTTAAGCAATATCAGTGTTACAGAGACCAATATTGCAATACATATTAACAGATGATTATACAGCCTTCATGATTACTGCTTTTAAATGTGCTAGTGATGTAAACCCACATTAGATCATTAAAAATTGTAAATACAAATTGATATCAATACTTGTATATGTAACTTCATGTGTTGTGTATATTGTCCTGTTGCTACATGATATATTCATATATGTTCGTTATTATAAACAACCAGTAAAAAATTTCATGTTTGTTGAGATTGTAATTGATATGTTTAAGGGGCCCTGTGAACTCTATCATGGTAGTATCTGTTGGAACATTATTTCAGTCTGTGTTAGGACTTTTTAGATATATTTTAATACCATGGTCACACCAAAAACTGGCGGCTTAAATGACTGGAAACTCGGCAGACGTGTTTAAGCCTGTGTTGGTGCCTCAGAACCTGCATGATTTTTGAAGATGTTTTCAGAAACCTGTGGTGACTGGAAATAAACCTCTGTACCTGAGTGAGAAATGAGCCCACATAAGCGTTAACAGCGCTGTGTCACATGCTGCCACACGCTGCACCCCCACGACGGCAATCGGTTGCTACATCATCGCATGTAACATCATTTGTGGCTAGGCAGCCCGCATTTTCTTTTACCCTGTTGTCATGACAGCAGATGTGTTGCTGTGACGTCAGAAGACCTACCTCAGCTGCAGACGTGTGTGTGTGTGTTTATGGACAGGAAGAGAGCTTCATTAGGTTCAGGTTCATGGTGGGATGAAAGAAGCTGTTAACAGCTTTTCTGCAAGTCTTTCTGCATCTATTTATCTGTCTTATTTGTAGATCTGTGTGTCTATCTGTTGGTCTGTTTATTATTTTAACCCTGTTTCTCTCATGTTTGCACATTCAATTGTGAATAATCTAATATAAATGTTCCAAAACACACATTCGTTACTGAGGTTTTCGATGACGGTCAGGATGAGCATGTATCCCTGAATGCCTTTAAATATTTTGTGTTCAGTTATGGCTATCATATGACTTCAGCCTGACAGAAGTGTCTGACAAATTAAACCAATGTGGCCTTGATTATCTAACCAGCAGCTTGTTGTCAGATTAACCACTGCATTAACGTGTGTGTGTTCTCTCTCATTGCAGGGCTCCAGAAATCATCCTGGGCTTGCCGTTCTGTGAGGCCATAGACATGTGGTCACTAGGCTGTGTTATCACAGAGCTGTTTCTGGGCTGGCCGCTTTATCCCGGAGCACTGGAGTATGACCAGGTAAATCACTTGAGCCACAGTAAGAGGCCTGAGGTAGGACACTGGTGGCCACTTGCTTAGACCTAGCAGTTCTCATTTAAAATGGGTTTGTTTGGGTGGTTGCTCAGATAAGATCATGCCCTTTTTTTGTGGAATTACCTTTTGTACATGGTACATAAGTTAAAGTTCAGTAAAGTAAAGTTTTAATCAAGAATCGCAGAAACAGTGTCATGATTGCCCAAGAGAGAGCAGTATCAGAAAGCACAGTAAATGTGTGCATTGTATTTTTTCCTGGGTGTGACAGCTGTTTTTGAACCCTCTGTTGCTATAGCAAAAAGTAGCCAGACAGTTATTGTTGTTCATTAGAGCTTTACATCAAACATGGCTCGTATTAGCTTAGTGTCTGCTTTTTCCCCCTCCCTAATCCAATATAGTGCACCTGTACTGGGAGGCCTTGTGGTTTCCAGCCCATCTGTCAGCGAATGAACACGTTTTTCATTAGCTGTGGTGTGTTAGCGCTGGGGAACTACTAAACTGTAGCTCCTGGGAGACTCCTGGGAAGCTGTGTGTTTGCAGCAGCAGATCAGGTTGTGTGTTGTTTTACAGGGTCCTGCTCTACTGACTGTAAAGCTTCAGACTCACTCCTCGTGCCAGAGCTGGGTCCGATTCCACTCCACGCAGCAGAATGTATTTATAACCAAAAGCCAACCCCCCTCATATACACACAGTCTCTCTAGGCTGCACTATCAGCAGGTTCTCACTTCAGTGCTTTCTCTGTGTTTGTGCAGCGTTCTGGTAACTCGATCTCAGCACTATAAGTGCTTTATGATGCTACAAACATTGCTTGTTGAACACGTCTCACAACCCTAGCACTTGTAAAACGAGAACAGGGGGCTTCCTAGCAGCAGAAAGGGGGATAGAAAAGAGGTCAAGTGAGAATAGCATCTCTTCTCTCATTTCTCACACACTTTCCTTCTCAGCCACAGGTGTAGTGACTTGTGTTTTCACCTTTACACCGAAAACAGTCTTTCTGGTAAGTGAGGAAGCCTGAACGTAATAGCCACGTCGATATATGATGAACACTTTATTAAACTCTGAAAAGAAATTAGAGAAGACAACCAAGCCAGCCAGTAGTGCTCAAACGTCTAGTATGGTTTGACCAGAAAGATTGAGGGAATCTCAATTTCTGAAACTTGGGTTTTGCTTCAAGCTGTAAGATGCTTTGCATAGAAGCGTCTGCCAAATGACTGAATGTTACTTTAAAGCGAATTATTTTTGGAACACTACATTCAAAAGTTTGTGTTCTGTACAAGCAGTCTGATTGCAGATACACCACAGGCCAGAGGTTTGGACCCACCCTCAGATTAAAAATAGATAAATATATAGTTTACTGCTCTTTTAATATTTTATTGCAAAAAACTTGGAACAAATGTAACTGATATTGAATTGTAGCGTAACAGTTTATACTGTAAGTACAATTCGGGGAAGCTTCTGTGCAAGTTGCCTTTATCACAGCAGGCACAGTTTAACAGCATCCTCTTCTACAATGCTTGGAAATAATTTGTCCCCAAACCGTCCCCACACCTTTTTATGTATGTAAACTGTCAGTTGCTGGGTGATCATTTCAAACTCAGTGGGAGAAGGATCTGGAAACTGGGGCTGCCAAGACATCATTCTCTACACTTTTTGCTTCTCTTTGGATTGGATATATTTTTTGCATTTTTTTAAGAATGCAAAGAATGTTGAATAATATTTTGTCCAGTAATAAATAAACCATAAGGATTTGTGTAATGTTTTATTGATTGATACTTGCACTGAAGACAGATCTGAGTAAGTCTGGTCAAAAACAACAGTTTCCACTGTTGTTGATAAATTTACTACAGATATAAGTTTCTAATGTCTTTATGTATTAAAATTTAGAAATGGCTTGTTTTTTTTAAACAAAAAACCTAACATGAACCCTAACATTTACATTCATGACATTTAGCAGACATTTTTATCCAAACTACGGGGGACAGTCTCCCTGGGGCAACTTGGGGTTAAGGGTCTTGGTCAGGGACCCAGTGGTGGTGTACTGAAGGTAGGATTCAAACCCATGACCTCTTGGTCCAGAGGCAAATATCCTACCCACCTTCACCCGACCCCACGCCACCCCTAACATCTGATGTGTAGTGTATGTCTGAACTTTTATTGTGATGCTACAACTCTGCACCTTTGTAGGTTTCAGCCTGTGAATGACCAGCAGAGCTGTAGATGATCCCAGAATAACTTAGAATGAAAGTATAATAAAATCAGGACTCAGAATACTTTGTATTTCAAACGAAGTGGTCAAATCTTGAGGCATCCTACTTAATGAGAAATTACTGTAGTCAGATAATTATTATAAATGTACTATGAAATTAGCCAAGATTCTTACTCAGACCTACATTTTGGCCGACCGATGTAATTAAGATAATCAAGTGCACTCACACCACATTTAGATGCTGCAGCTACACCTGTACCAAAATGTAGTGACGTACTTATACATGGCTCATTGTGTTAAATAGGTGTTCACTGCTTAATTTTCATACAGTGCTTTATTTGATTCATGTTATATAAACAAGTGACTGATTTCTCTTTTATAAACTTAAGTGTTTAATTCATTTAGTCCTCACAGTCTAAGCTTCAGGTTAAAAAAAGGTTAGTAAATCAGGAATCATTTAGTGTTTAAAAACATAGTGATGTTCCAAAGAAACCACTATATTGAATAAAACGTGTTAAATACCTTCTGTTGTCTAAGCTGTAGTATTTTAATTGTATAAGCTGTTAATAACTAAAACTTGATTCCAATCTTTACAATGACTGTGTAGTTGAGCTGGTAAATAGTGTGATGTGCCAAGTCTTCATGTTGGCAGCTTTTTTGTAAAGCCTTTTTTGGTGTGTGAGGAAAACGCTGCCCATGTTAAAACCTGCCTTAACATTTTGAGTATTATGGGGTGTGGATTAAGAATGTGAACATGTTTTTGTTTTCATGGTCCACTAATCACTGGCTATTTATTAAAAACATAATAAATAAAAATCAATTCTTTAGCCTAGTTCAGCAAGCACAAAAGTCAAACAACAGTTCTGTGTTTTTGTATATTACTGCTGTTACTTATTCTGTTAATGCTCAAATGTCTTTTTTAAAGGCAAAACAAAAATAGACTTAATTTAACTTAATTGAACAATAATTTAGAATTTAAGAAGGTGGATTTAAGCCTTCATATAAAAACAATGTATAAACACTCAACAGCAAAGAAAAGGTTTAGTCTTTCCATTTGTGCTTTAAAAATGTAACTGGAGTAGGGCATGAAATGAAACTGGATTATTTTTATGCAAAATGACCTGTAATCATTCAAACAAGCTCAATTTTGCAAAAGAGTACATGAATTTCCAAAAGAGTAGGTGATTTATTTTGAGTTAATTGTTGAGATTTCTGTAGCTGTAACTTTATTCTAGCTCTCTCAGGAACTGTGTTTATACATTTTCCTCTCTTAGTTCTGTAAAGTGTGAAGTGTTGTCATCTGTTGTGGTCATGTTAGGAGCGTCTAGCATCTTGACTTGGCAAGTCAACAAAGCCTTTGGATCTACTCCTCCCTGCTAAGTGCTGAGCTCCTCTGTAAGCCATGACAGGGGGGGGAATGGAGGGCGAGCGAGTGAGTAGATCAGCAAACATTGACCAGAAGCAGTAAATTTGGGCCTTGGGTTTCAAAAAGTAGTTCAAATAGAAGTGTGTTTGTGGTTAGGGGTGGATAAAAGTTCAGGTCTTATTTTCTTTCCACTTCCGAAGTAGTTTTTTTCTGGTGCCTGTGGGACATAACCACTTTTTCCCGAAGAAGGTTCAGAGGAAACGAGTGTTCACCAAAAAGTACATTGCGGTATCACTTTAGCCATCATTTCCCTTAGTCATCTGCCCCCGCTGGAACTCCACTTCCATAGTTTATGATACTCGTTAGTAGCAGGATTTGCTTAGTGATTCCGGAGATTTGAAACCTGTTCGCTGTGTGACCATGAATTCCACTGGTGTGGTCTTTAGAGAAATGAATGGTTCAGTGTGAACTTCAGGTCAAAGCCATAAACGCACCACTCCTAAAATGTCATGTTATATGTCCTTATTTGTTTATTTGGAGCTTCAGTGTGTGTAGGTTAACAGTGGAGGCTTCATACACGGCCGGAATCTTTGTTTCGTGATCAGGTCCTGTAGAACTAGAGATTTCAAAACTTTTTTGGGGGGGGGTTTGGAATGCAGATTTTAAAAAACGGTGTCATTTAGTCAATACATTTTTTTTTGTTAAATAATTTTGATTGTTAAAAAAAAAAGGAAAACACCCCAAATACTTATTACATTCTAAAAATAATTATTTTATCACATTGGCTAGTGATGTGCTGGAAGAAAGGACACTAAGACACAATATTATAAAAATTAATGATCCACATTCCAAAAGTGTCAAATAAGTTCTGTTGTCTAAATTATAGAATTTTAATATGCAATGTATAAGTTACTGAATTCAGTAACAGGTATTGACATCAGCCACCCATTCTGGAGTCTCTGCATGTTACTTGTTAGTGGCAGGATTTTGCTTAGTGACCCGATCCTGAAATTTGAAACCTGTTCATTCTGTGGCAGTAAATTTCACTGTTGTGCTCTGGTAATTATTGGTCAGGCTGTAATGACAGTCAACATGCTTTGGTTTGATAAATAAGTCAAGGCTCTTGATTAAATACACTCACATTGATTTGATAACATTTTTGTACTCTGTACAGCTCTTGTTTCTAATTGTAACGTTAAATTGGAACATACTTTTGTTCTTTATATTATTACCTTAGATTGGCATTTCCAAATTCTCTATTATTTGGTAACTTTATTTTACAGTCTTACAGTGCACAGTTCTATACATGTTGTACTTGTGACAAAGAATCTTGAAGTATGTTTTCAACAAATACTGAAAGCAGTTCTATATTCTCATGGTATTTAGAGTAAAATTGAAATGAGTTACTAATGGGACTAGATCAGGACGGTAGGGGTTCTGTGATGGTGATTTACGATGCGTATGCGCTTGACTGGGTTGTTATTTGGCACTGGTTTCTTACCATAAACAATTTAAATACATCAAATATAGTGATTCATAGAGTGCCTATTCTCCACGTCATAAACACATTTTTGCATTGCCGTATTATATTTGCGGTTTTGCATTGTAACACCTAGTTGCATGGTTACACGCTAGTTAGTGGTGGAACTCTGAAAATAATGTTAGTGTTGGGCTATAAAATAGTCTTAATTCATATTGCAGTAAAGTTTGCCATAGTGATAAACTTAGGGTGCAAAAAAAGTGTATTTGAAAAACAGTAAACCAGCCGTTCAGGATTACTGACCTGAGATGGAAGGTGAGATGATGTAATAAATGATCAAAATCAGAACCTGTATTCAGTTTGGTTGAGATGTTCCTGTTGAGGATAATGCTGTTCTGTTCCTCATTCTGCAGCATAGTAGCATAAACAATAGTCAGATGTCTGGCCTGTTATGTGATTTTTGCTTGTAGCACTATTTAAAATCCTCTTCTCTTTTAAATAATGAATAACAGTAACCTTGGAATACTATATTGTGTCATTCTCTAAAAGTAGCTCACTACTCATCTGAAGAGGCTTTATACAGACACACACTCGCACTCATACTTGGCATTTTGTCACCTAGATAAAATATACCTGTAGTTATGTTTAGTAAGCTCCGGGATTATGATGTAGAGATACTTGTCACAACAAAATGCCTGTCTCAGGACTTCATGGGTATTTTGGCTTATGACACGCTTGGCATACACACACACACACACACACACACACACACACAAGCCATTAGTGCCAACTGGAGATCACCTCCTGTTGCAAAAGGAATGAAGGCTTTGCGTCACCTCCTGTTGCAATACAGAGGTACAATAGAATGACTGAACTGTGCTACTTCACAGCTGAATTTTGCAAGTGTTTTGGGTGACACAAGGATACACTTTGGTAACATTTGGCATCTTTCCTAGACTGACACTAAAGCATGCAGTTCATAAACACACTGAACTGTTCTGCCTACACAAACAAATTCCACCCCCAACTGTCACTGTAAACGCCCTTCGTTTATTATTATATACTTCACAATTCCTGCTGCTGTGTATTTGTATCCCTATCAACACTGCTGATAGAATATAGTGTCTTGCACTCCATGTTTTCTTGTCACTCCTGAGTTTTTCGTCATTGTCTCTCTTGCTCTTTTTGCACTCTGTTTCTTTTGCCCTGTCTGCACTCAGAATTGGCAAATAGTTGCTCCAAAATTTCCCTAATAAATGTTCTCTTGCTAAACAAGGGGTTGGAGCTGAGTAAGTTTCTCACGGTCTGACTTTGGCCAGTGTGTTGTACTTTGGGCAGCCGTGGGCCATGTCCTGTTTCATGCTGATCTAAGAGCTTTGTTATTATTTTACTTATTTATTAATGTTCCAAATGAATTCATTATATTATCTGACCTCCTATAACAAGCAATATGTAATAACATAATGTACTGCTCAAAACGCTGAACGACAGTATGCCTTTTTTCATTCCGTTTAGGACATCAGTGCTCATGTATCGTAAATGTATTTTTTTTAAATAAATAACTGAAATGCCAATTTTGACCATCAAGGAGAAACAACTGATGTTAATATTGAAACTTAGTTTAATAGAAAGTCTTGAAGTCCTGGTGTTTCCTGTGTTTATTTATATTAAAAAGATGTGAATTAATCAGCCAATTTGACTGTAAGGAAAATAGACCTTTGAGACAAAATTGGGGCACCCCTGATGTAAGTTATTTATTTAGTGTACAGAACAATTGTGTACCTTTTCTTTTGAGGTTTGTCTTGGACTGGATTCAAAGAGTAGTAAATAGTTTTTTTTCCCTCATGTTTTTTAAACCCTTTTTTAAAAAATCAAGGTATTTTACTGTTTTCAAAGCTTGTTTTTTACACCATAAATAGACTGCATTCTGCTGTTTGCATGTGTTTCATTATTTCACGCACCACCTGCCTTGAGAAGGTGTGATGTGCGTGCAAGAGTGATTTACGTAGAACGGTGGAGTGATGCAGGTTAAACAGAGACGAGTGAGCAAGAAAGCTACCATTACGCAAATGGTCTTTTAACAGTGATTTACCTTGATCTGTGTCTAAGACTGTGTCATGTGGGCTTGTGACTTATGAATCAAGTTCTTCGTCATTGAATTTGATGTTTAAGACACTGTGGGAACCCTGTAAACACTTGTATACCTCTGATATAATATGATCAGTGTCTGTTTCTCCTTTTCCAGATTCGTTACATTTCTCAGACTCAAGGGCTGCCTGGAGAGCAGCTGCTCAATGTGGGAACGAAAACATCTCGTTTCTTCCGAAAGGACTCTGACACCCCGTATGCTGCCTGGAGACTGAAGGTGAGTACTGAGGTTTAGGGATTATTTCAGGGCAAATAATGAACATGCGTATGCGTACTCACTAGAGGTGGGCATAGATACATTTTTTTAACACTGTTAATCTCATTGTAATCTTGGCGTTAACGGCTCGAGATTCTTCCGAGACAAAGGGCGGGTCGGGAACGCTGAAAATTCTAGCATGCTGAAACAAGGGGCGGGCCGTGAAGTCGAGGGAGCGGGGTGGGCGGGGCGGGGCACGCAGTGGCTGAGATCAGACCTGATCTGACTGAATTTTGATTGGTGCACCGGTCCGCAGCCGATAGTTTGAGAAACATTGGTATAAACCTAGCTCCCTCTGTCTGGGGGTGGGGGGGTAGATTAAGGGCAATAATACCCAGCACTAATACTCACACATGTAATATTCGCACGTATCCTGGAAAAACATTAGATTGAGACTGTTGTCTTCATTTGCACTTGGAGTCAAACCATGAAGGTCTAATCATATTCTGATCATCTGTATGACCATATAGATTGTCTTCTCCCAGCCCTGCTCTCAGAAAATAAATTATTCATTACTATTAGCAACATAATCCAGGTGTAGACTTCAGGAACAGCCATCAGGAACAGCCCCATAATGGAGCTGGGTTTAAAGATTGCTGCTTCAATGATTTTGGACTCACCCTGTCACCCTGTGTTGGGTTTCTACAGACGACAGAGGAGCATGAGGCGGAGACTGGGATGAAATCGAAGGAGGCCAGGAAGTACATCTTCAGCTGTTTGGATGACGTTGCCCATGTAAGATATTGCTGGATCAGCAGTCGGCAGTGTGTTTTACACACCGGCTCTGATGCACAAATCACATTGCAAACTGTGAAACAGAATGTTTGCAGCAAATGGAAAAGAATCTGTTCCCTATTTCACAGTAATGTCTTCAAAGTAGATTCATACTTTTTAAACTATTTTATTTTTTAGATTAAAAATGTTTTAATCACTGTATTTATTTATGCTCTATGTGCTTTTCAGGTGAACTTGGTCCTGAATATGGAAGGATGTGACCAGCTTGCAGAGAAGACGGACAGGCGGGAGTTTGTGGATCTCCTAAAGATGATGTTGCTAATCGACGCTGAACAGCGCATCACCCCCTCAGATGCACTCAACCACCCTTTTGTCACTATGCAGCATTTACTGGACTTCCCCCATAGCAACCAGTATGCCTTGTTTTATATTAAACCTGTATTATATCACAACATTACGTCATAAATCATAAAACATAAATCATAAGCTCTCAAAAGAACTAAAAAGCCTTTTGTGTTTAGATACTGAGACATTGGATGTGTTTTCTTAACAAGCCCATAGTGGTCCTAACTGGATAGACTTTAATAGTTACCAGATATTGGTCTGAATCAGATTTTGGCCTTGTTTCATGAGAAAAAAGTAAGACTTTGTTTTGCAGTGTGAGTTTAAACTTTGCCCTTTTTTCTCTCCCACAGTGTGCAGTCATGTTTTCACATTATGGATGTTTGTCACTCAAGGGGCAGCACGTATGAGACAGTTAACCGTAACAAGGCTCCACCCCCACTTATGAAACCCGTCACCCTACCCAGCGCCCCCAACATCACCGTCGCCTTTAACAAAATTCCCTCCATGCACACGCAGGTAAAACACCTTTCCACAGCCCTTTCGACACTATAATACAGATTTCTCACAGGGGATAGAGAAATTTCCTGTTTTACAGAATTTCTGGCAAGTACGGGTCACATGTGTTAGTTTTTATTTTACTGCTTTTAGCACAGTTGATAGCTGCAGTACTAGTTTGATTGAACAAGGTATACAGTATATCTCCTCTCTATCTCTCTCCTTCTCTCTCTCTCTCCTTCTCTCCTTCTCTCTCTTTCCCTCTCTCTCTCCTTCTCTCTCTCCTTCTCTCTCTTTCTCTCTCTCTCTCTCTGTTTCTCTTGCTCCCCCCCCCACATTCTCTGTTCTTTACCCCTTCTTAGACACTGCCCCCACCTGTTCCACCCGTGGTGCATCCTGGCATCCCCCTCCAGACAGGGAGTGCTCAGTTTGGCTGCACTGACTCTTTTCAACAAGCACTCATCCTTTGCCCCCCGACCATTCAAGGTACATTTATAAATGCAAATACATGCAAATAGAACTCTATTTTTATTGTATTTCCTTGAACACATCCCAGTAGTTTACATAAAGTTTACATTGTTCCTGCATCAAAAACAAGATTTTATTTCTGCAGGAATTGGGTCTAACCCAAGCCAGCCCTCAGGCTATTCTGTTCGGATAGAGAACACGCTGCCCCTGGTGACCCAGGCACCAGCCATCCAGTCCTTACCCCTGCGACCTGGAGTCATAGCACAGGTATAGTAGTCCCTTACCACCTGCTGTGCTCTCCACTTAACCAGTAGCTCCAATAGTACATGAGTAAAGTTTAGCGTCCTCATGAAGGAGATGTTCTTGTGCAACTTTGCAGCAGCCGTGGTCCAACAGGACTCCACAGATTCTGGTCCCAGCATGGCAACAGGTGGCTCCTCCACCAGGCACCCTGCCCTCAGACACTGTCGCTGGCCCTCAGAGGAGAGGGGACTGGGGGTAAGACAATCCTGCATAAACCTGAATGTATTAAGTTCAATGCAATGCAGTTTAATTGAACTTCATGTGCAGAAGAACACATTCACAGTATATAACAGACATATAGACATATAGTCTTGTCTCTTCTCACCATCTCCTTGACTTACTCTTCAGGAGGTTTAACCTTTTATAGCTTTCTTCTGATACTGTTTGTGGTATAAAGTGCAAAACTCGCCCTGGAAACCAATTAGGCCATCAAACTTCACACAAAATTATGTAAATCACTTTCTTTGGTTCTCACTTTGGGGCAGAATTGAACTTAAGTTTTACACACTCCTGTATGAGACTGCCATATGTGCCCCTGTGGTTCTTTTCTAACAGCAGCTTTGATGTTTTGGTTTGTGTTTGTTGTCCTGTCTGTAGGAAAGTGCGCCCACACAGCAGTCATTATGGCTCCATGATGCCCCAGCCCCTCATGGCCAACCAGATGGCTGTGTCAGCGCCCCAGCACATAAACATAGGCATCGCTCATGTAGTGTGGCCCCAGACTGCTGCCAGCAAGAGCAGTAAGCCCAGTCAGAACAGGTGAGCAGCTTATCCGCACTGACAATCTAATGTTTAAACTTAATTATGAAAATGGAGCATTGCTTTTTGTATATTACCATTAAGATGGCAGTGACCTAATAATAACCCTTAGAAACCTTTAAACAAAGTGTAATGGACAAATGCTTCATACCCTTTTTTCAGCACAACCTGCCCAATATAAAAAGAACATGTACAAATATTTACAGTCACCAGTAAGTCTATCGCGGGCAGAGTTATTTATTTACAGTTCCTCTGTCTTCGTCAGTTCAGAGCACCACTTATGTGCAGCCCCGCCCCCACACACACGTGCCTCTCCCGCATACTTCCCATTTTCTCACACACACACACACACGTGACTGAGCTTCTCAAAACATGTTTTTTATCTGCTTTTTTAAATCAGAAATAAAAATTGAATGTTATTTTGATTTTTAATTTATTTGAATTTTTTTTTTTTTTAGGAGTGTGAATGTTTCGCACTACACAGACACACAGACCTCAGTGTGTCACTCGCCAAAGAGCCGGGACAGGCGGCGGAACCCGGAGGCGGAGATTGACCCTCGAGGCAGGGAGGTGGAATCTCGGCTGGAGCAGGAACCTGAGCAGTTGGAAGAGGCGGTGGAGGTGAGCTGCTTTAAGGGCGGACAGCGCTCAGATGAGCAGCTTTCAGCCACCAGTCATCAGCGGGAGTCCATCGTTATCGGCGATTCTCCGAGCCCAGCGGTCAGCGTCATCAGCATAAGCAGCGGCACGGACGAAGAAGAGGAGGCAACCCAGCTGTGTTCACCCAACACGTGAGTTTAGACAAGACAACAACTCTTGGCATAACAACAAACCTAAACTTCATCCTTCTATCCGTGTTCTTGTTTTTAACCCTCAGCACCTGAAAGATGCGCTAGTGTTGCACAAGTGCACAGCTGCAGTCGTATACAAAGTACACCTTATTTGGATCTTCCGCTTGTCACGGTGTGGACTTGATCACATGATCATGATCAAATGGTGTAGAATCATACATTTCTAACTTAATGAAAAAAAGGCACGATTAAATTTTTAAGCATGTGTATGCGTGTTCGTGTGCATGTGTGTGTGTGGGGTGGGGTAAAAGGGGTGAGTGGGGAGGGCACTATTTACTGTCCTGAAGAGCAGTGCTGTCAGAGAGGAACTGTAAATAAGTCTGGGACAGACTCACTTGTGATTGTAAATATTTGTACATTTTTCCCCAAAATCTAATACTAATGTGTGTTTAATATTTGAGGATTTTTCAAGTAAACTGAGAAATTTCTAAGGGCTTTCTGATTTTTAAAAAATATCTTTTTTGGGGTCATTTGTGTATAAATAGTTTTACAAAGAATAATTTTTATCATATTAGTTAGGTTGTGCTGAACTTGCGCAATACATTTTGTTTAAGGTATTATCTATTAGAATGCATAAAGATAAGCATAAAAGGGGGGGAAAGACTTTCAGGGTTCTAATGGTTAATTGCGATGGGACCATACTTAGTCCCCTTGTTTTATGCTAACAAATGATTTAAAACCATATTCAGTTACTAGTTTTGGATGAAACTGTCTGA
>JBBPDH010000031.1:9676534-9689901 GCA_037974565.1 Clupeocharax schoutedeni
TACTTAGTCCCCTTGTTTTATGCTAACAAATGATTTAAAACCATATTCAGTTACTAGTTTTGGATGAAACTGTCTGACAGATATTGTCATGTTGTCATGATAGATATTTTTATGACATTAACAAACACAAGCGCAAAAAGTCAAAAATGCACATTTGGCCCTTTGATTTATAATTAATGCTGTGTGTGTCTGTCTGCAGGTGCAAAGGCAGTCCAGAGTGTGAGGCATGCAAAGGGTCTCTTAATATGGAGCGTGTGTGTTCTCTCAGCAGCCCCGACAGCAGCTTGAGCACCAGCTCCTCCGCCTCAGCCCAGTCCAGCCCTTCCCCCTGCAAGAGAGCAAATAGGTAAAAAAAAAAAAACAAACAAAAAAATAAAATGCCTTTCTGAGTCCTGGCACATCAGCTTGTAGTCAAATCAAATAAGTTTTACACAGTACACAGTGAAATAAAACCACAGAACCACAGAGCAACACAAAGAATAAAAATAGAAATGCCACAAGTCTCCACAAGTGCATGCAGGACAAAATACACAGAGTGCAAAGAGGACAAGAAAAACAAAAGAGCAAAACAGTACAAGACAACATTTAGTGTAGTTGATGACTGAATGAATACAGTAGTGTGACAGAAAAGGTATTTTAGCAGCGGAGTCAATTGGAGGTAGACAGTAATAAATTGGTAGCAGAGGATGTGCAGTGTTTAATAAATACAGGGTATTTACAGCAGCAGTTGCAGTAGGAGGCCCAGGTGGTGTACACACACACACACACACACGTGTTCACATATTTGTTTTTTATACAGACATGCTGTGTGTTGTCATTCCTTAAAATAAATGAATTCTGAATTTTGTTTCCTAACTGTAACCTCTTCACTGTATCTGCAGCATGTCTGAGGATGATGGTCATGAAAGTGGCTGCGACACCATTGATGGTTCCCCTGCATCTGACTCCTCTCTGGGGCAGCACAACAGCCCCTTCCCTGAGAGACGGTTCATCAACAACAACAACCAGAACCAAGAGGCCCAAGCGCGGCGAATTGTGCCACAGACAGAACTCAGCAAGCCATCTGTGAAGACGATGGTGGTGCCACCACTGAGAGTGATAAATAACAACTATCAGCAACACCACCACCAGCAGCCCAGTGGAGAGCATCACTACACCAGCACAGGTATCCATGTAGTAAACACTTATCCCACGTACACAATTTTCAGTTTTCACGTTCAAACACACACTAGCACCGTAATCCACATCTTAAACAGTGACCAGCACAGGTGGCCTACACATAAATTACACTACATTACATTTTATTCATTTGGCAGATATTTTATACATAGCTAGAGTTTGAGGAAACACTCAAGTTTCGAGACCCTGTCCAGAAACGTGTATAAAGATGTAAGCTAATTTAGATAGAAGAGAAAGTGTGGTTTGGGATTGTGTTTTAGGAGAGGAGGTGCTCTCCGAATAGAGGAGTCTTCGCGTTCTTGAAGATAGTGAGGGATTCAAGAACCTCATGAAAGCTCAGCTATTCAGAGGACACCTCTTCTAAATACTCGCCAGCATAAGAGTGCTTCCATAAAATGCTGGTACATTATCTGTGAAGAATCACCCACACCTACTAGCTGTATCAGTAACCCCTTGCTTTTCGCAACGGTTATGTTCCAAGAGTGACGTGAAAGTGATCATTCTGTCATACGTGAACACACCACAGCACACGGTGTGAACAGCACAAAATTCTTCCTCTGCATTTAATCCATTCACCAAGTGAGGCAGGGGGCAGGAGGAGCACTGCGCTCTGGGAGCAGTGCGTGGGGACGGTACCTTGCTCAGGGTACCTCAGCTGTGCCTAGTGGTCTTGGGAATCGAACTTGGACTTTCCAATCGCAGGGCAAATGCCCTAACCACTAGGCTACCAGCTCCTCCGCATATAGTGTAAAACCGTGTTATTTTACCACCTCATGCACTTTCTATATTTATACAGTTTTTTTTCTATGGAAATGTAGCTGAATTTAAGTTCATATTTGTGTGCCAAAATTAGTAAATTATAAATAAAATTATATATATATGAGGTAGGCATTGATTCATTTTTTTTAAGCCGTTAATCGAATGGAATCTTCGCGATTTTTTTTTATCATGTGATAAGAATCTCGTGCGTTAACGCCGTTATCGGCCCAGCTCTAATATATATGTGTGTGTGTGTGTGTGTGTGTATATATATATATGTATTGAAAAAAAATGGAGGATATTTCCGCATTACTTATCCAAGAGGAATCAAAAACACAGGCACCTTAGGGACCACCACTGAGAAAAACACAAGTACACAGTAGAATAAACGTAAACAAAAGAGAGAGCTGTAAAAAGAATCAGGATTTTTTTATTTTCTAACAAGTAATTGATATTTTGTGAGCTGGTTAGAAGAGCACAGTTTTGGTGTGGATTTTTAAAATCCCATAAGCGACACCTAATTTAATCTAAGGAAGAAAAAAGCTAAACCAGGTGTACTGGGCATTCTCTGAGGCAAGAGCTCTGGTAATGGATTAGTGGACACTTGTTATTTTGCATTAATTGTAATAGTAGTGTTTTAACACTACTACTCAGTAGTTAAAAACTTTCAAGAATAATTCTCCCCAACTTCAATTCTTCAAAACATTTTAGCAGTTTACCTCGCTGAGGTAAAAAAAAAAAAAAATGCTGTACCTACTGTGGTCCAGTTTGTGTGTAGTTAAGCTTTCGACCCCAGAAAGCTCTTGCAGGATGCAGCATTCGACTCTGAGGTACAGCTGTTATACATGTGAGTGTGTATGCGGTCACAGCTCAAATGTCTGCTTTACAGGTCATAGGGGAGAGGCAGGAGGTTACCACAGAGGCTATCACAGGTGATTATGGGTATTGAGTGCACTGTGACCCCTGTGTCTTGTGCGCTGCATCCCAGCATTGAGTGAAAAGCCTTTGGGTTTGTGCTCCTCACTTCTCGTCTCTTCCCCTCGTATCTCCCAGCTCTTTTTCCCTGTCTCTCTCCGTTTGGCTCCATCTGTGTGCTGTGAGCTGATCTTTTTTGAGATCTGAGAGCAGATCTCCCCTCTTCTTTACTCTCAGGCCCTGCATGCCTTCAGACAAACACTGTTAGTGCGTCAAACCTTTGACACGCTCTCATGGTTTGTGACCTGAGCAGCTTTGGTGAGCTGTTCGGGCCGGGAGTTCATGATGAGAATGATTTTTAGACTTTATTCATGAAATGTGCATTTGTTTTTGTCAGCTGAAATTTGTTACCATATGTTATCATGTTGACAGTTTCACAGTTAACAGCTGTGATGTTTTCTTTCCACAGTTTTGGATAAAGTAATATTCTATCATTTTTGGTGAGAAAAGTATTGACTGACTCTAGTGTCCATAAATATATTTACTGTATGTTCTGTATTTACTGAGATGCAGTTTTTTCTGTCTGATATACATTCTGTCAGACAATGGATTTATTTGCAAAAATGACTGAATATTTCTTTAAAGGGGATTCAGTTGCCCGTTCACATGCATAGTTTTTCCTGTTTTCTCTATTTAGTGTTCCGTTCATAATTTCCCCTTGATTAATCACTGTTTTTGGTCTGCTCTTTATTTGTCTTGTTCTCTCTTTCTCGTTCTCTCTTTCACTCTCTTCCATTTTCTTTCTTTTGCTTTTTCTATTTCCCTCTTCTCTCATCCCTTCTTTCACTTCCTTGCTACTTTTCTCTTTCCTTCTTTTTTCCTCATTTTTTCCCCTCATTTTTTACTCTCGTACTTTTTGTTTTTGTCTTTCTCCTTTTTTTCCCCCTCTCTTTCAACCTTTCTCGCCCCCTCTCCTTTCATTCTCTGCTTTTTTTCTCCTCTCTCTCTGTCTCTCTCTTTCTCCCTCTCTCTCAGTCTTCGAGTCATCGTGCCAGTCTCGCGGGCGTTGCGGCCCCGGACGGCTGAGCCTGCACTCCACCCCCACTCTGCCCCGCCAGCAGAAGATCACCTCCACATTCCAGCAGCAGCCGCTGGGCTTTGGCCAGGTTTGTTGTCGTCTTTTTTCACCTTTACAGTGTTCAAAAGTTTCTGTCACTCGCTCTCCCTCTAACGGTGCTCTCTCTCTCAGGTCCAGCACTACGGCTCCTGTCCCAAGGAGTGGAACGGCAACTACACTCAGCCGCCGCGGCGTCCGCAGGCCTTCATCCCCCCAACGGTTCACGGCCACCCCTTCCCCCCTCTGCAGCCCCACGCCAGCCCCACCCACTCGGCAGGGCCGCCGCACCCACCCACCCTGCTCTCTTACCCTCCTTCTGGCCCACCCGTGGCCCACCTGCTCCCCTCGCCATGCCCGGCTCCCCCCCAGCCACCTCGGCCCGTCCTGCAGCCCGCGTACAGCCTGGTGCCACAGGGCCTCAGCATGGGCATAGACCCCCGGCTGCTGCCGTCTCCCACCCTGCACCCACCCACACACTTCAAGGCCCTGTTCCCGCCGCATTCATACGTAGCCTCCCCCGCTTACGCAGGCTTCCCCCTCAGCCCCACCAAACTGCCCCAGTACCCATACATCTGAGCTGCTGGAGCCCACGGAGCGCGCGCAGCCGCCACTGATGCACGTACACACTCACATGCACGTACAAACGCATACATTACTGCTCGGATGCTTTTTTTTCTTAAAGAATTGTGTAGTTTAACTTAAAAGATTACACATTCACAACTGAGCTTTATAAGTATCACAGAGAGAAAAAAAAAAAACAAGAATGAATGAGTATGAAATAAGAGAGAACTCACTTTTCTTGTCTTTTGCACATTTGATATTGAGAAGGAAAAAAAAAAGATTAAACTCCCTGTCATTAGATCTTCTCCCGTATAGAGGGACGATCCCTCTCTATAGCTATTTTTCTATATTGCCTTCTAACGTGTGCTAGACACATTGACTTTCTGGTGAAGCCATCCCAGTCTCCAGTGGTAGGGCCCACACTTGTGTGTGCGCACGGCTCCCCCTTGTGGTGTACTGGTGTTATTCATCTGTATTTTTGTAGTAGGCTCGTGGCCCCTCTCCCCTCCAGTGTTAACTCTGTGGTCCCATGTTTAAAAAGGTTACTACACTCTGCATGTCTCTGCATGGGGGGGAAACGTTAGAACCGAGGAAGGGAAGAACACCACTCTTTCTCTGTGCTAGGAGTGTTGCATTGTAACCTGATTCCACAAGTAAAAAGTGCCTTACAAAAGAAATCCCATGTCTTTGCAAGGTGTGATTCCCTTGCATTCGTATGAATGGAACTGGACTGCAGCACTTGAATTTGAAATTGTTCTATATGATTTATACACTAGGGCTGTCCTTTTTGACGGAATTCTTTTTTTTTTTCTGGGGGGGGCGGTGAAGTTCTGTGCGTCAGTTTACGCTTGCGCGATCTATACGTCTGTTGTGCGAAAACAATTCATTCTTTATATCAGCCCTTGCTGCGGAGTGACTTAGAGGTAGGATGAATGCTTTGTTTGTGTTCATCTGACCCCGGAATAATAACGGCATCCCATCAGATCGTCCACACAAAGACTCGCTCATTCTCACTTTCTACTGTCCAAAGGCTACAACCTGGACTCCCTCAAGCATCTTCGGCTCAGCCTCTCCTGTTCTGTCCTCCTGCACCCCAGAGAAGGCTCGGTGTCTCTGTTTGGCATATGATGGACAAAAAGACATCTTTTAACAGGTTGTAACCTTCCAGTTTGCATTTTCATTTGACCAGCCCTGCGTGTATGGTAATCGCCGGTTTCTGCTTCACTTAGATAGCTTAGAGTGTCCAGCAGAATTTCCTTTTAGAGGACGACACAGATTTGCTGTAGCAAAGGCTCTGAGTGTATAGAAGGAATGTTTTGAGTAATTTCATATTTGATAATCAGTTACTATTCTTTTACTTAATACTAACAGTATTTACACTGTTTAACACAACCGCAATACAATCCATAGTTTCTGGGTGTATTCTTTGCTCATTTTATTATTTGTTATTTCTGTTTTTCTTTCTTTTTTTATTTTAAGAATTAGATGTGTGTTTGGTATCGGCATTAACCTGCAGAAAGCTCTATAAATCCATATACGTGGTTTCATGTTAGCTGGTGCAGATTTTTTTTTCAGTATTCTGTGTTCTACGACCAGTCTGTCATTGCTGGAGTATTTAGTGCTTTTCAAGGTGTGAGTTTGGTTGTGTGCAATTATCTCTCCCCCCTCCCTTTTCATTCTAAGCATGTGACGAGATCCGTGTCCCTCCTTCGTGTCGTGCCGTTTGATTGAGCTTTTCGATGCTGGCTGTTTTAATTTGATACATTCCGTCAGGGAGAAATTTGAGTTGTGTTCTGTGCGCTTCTTGTGTTTTTATTCCAGTAGGTTTTTCATTAGGAGCGTTTATTTTCTTTGCTATCGTTATAAAGATGCTTTTGCTACACCAAAGACAGTAATTGATTTCTTAAGCAAAGTAGCTACTGTTCTAGCCTACACCACAAGTATATTGTAGTTGGGGATGTATTAAACACAAAAAAAATATTACTATATATAAAGGATGAGGTTAATGTTTAGCTTTTTATTTGGCAATTTAATGATTGGTTTCATTTCTTCTTGAATGTACCATAGATAAGCTGCTATTCACTGATTGCCACTTCATAATAGCTGTGAGGTTCAAGTGATTAACTTTGTTCTTAGCCTTCTTGTTTTTGTGCATATGTCCGACGACCTTAAGATAGACGTGAGGTTTCTCTTTTGGTTTCACTCTACTGACCGAGACCGTAAGCATTTTAATGCCTATGTATATTTTGCTTTTCTGTTTGAAGTGTCATTGTAACTACTGTATTGCAAAATGGAAGTTTGATTTGTTGTGTTTTGGTTGTTCTCTTTTTTTTCTCTCTTTTTTTCCCCTTTTTCCTCCATTTTCTTTTATTTAGTTTTTTTGCATCCGTGAATTCTATGTATTGTTATCGTAATCGTGGGGCTCATTGTCGCATATGAAATGCATATTGGTGTATATCTGAGTACGTTTTGGATATTAGCGTTGAGGCATAGCTTGCTGGATATATTTAGCTTTTTTTTTTTTTTAATTGTGGTAGTTACAGATCGACTTGCGATTACACAAGCACACCATTTATAAGAACCTACATCGGTTTTGATCGGGTCAACACTCGTTGATTATTGAGCTGTTTATTTTTTGGAGTAGTAAGAAAAACGCTTGCTTTTCATCTTGTTTGGAGAAATTGCAGTGCTTTAGAAGTTACCAGTCTTCAATCAATGCCGTTCAAAGTCGTTCAGTGTTTGCTCGTCTTTTGCAAAGAATCATAGATTGATGTTTATAGATTGATTTTTTTTTTTTCCCCCTGATTTACTAATCGTAGTTCACATAAGGAGGAAAAAAGACAGTTTGGTAACAGTTGATCTGTCATTATGAAGGAAAACCCAAATCAAAAAAACAAGAAACTAAGGCCGCCTTCTCTCGGATTGTTTTGGTGTTGGTAGTGTGAATTTTCACGTTATCCTGCTCTGTAGAGGGAGCAGTACTAAACTAGTGCCTTTCAGATTTGCTTCAAACCTATGTCACACACACACCTCACCTGCTGTTGTCCTGATCTCTCTGCTTCTCTTTAATGCCAAACTACACCGTAGTCGGTTGAGTGAGAGTCACAAGAGTAATTCCAGGATTAAACACAGCAGTTAGCAGTCTGTTCCTCATAGGGCAGACTTGTGTTGTTGGGCTGGGTATCAAAATTCAATTCTGTTTGTACCAAATGGTGTCAACTTTCAAATCAGTCTAAATCCGTTACAGTTCAAAAATTCAACACCTCATACCCATTTGTAGTTTAAGGCACGCACACTTTCTTTACTCCCACTAAGTTCTATTTTAAGCCACTCCCACTTTCATTACTCCTCACCCATTTGTTTTCATTTGCTGGTGTTTCATTACCGCAGACTC
Organism: Clupeocharax schoutedeni; assembly: GCA_037974565.1. Taxonomy (NCBI): domain Eukaryota; kingdom Metazoa; phylum Chordata; class Actinopteri; order Characiformes; family Alestidae; genus Clupeocharax; species Clupeocharax schoutedeni. Next base: position 9,684,460 of record JBBPDH010000031.1, read on the forward strand.
ATTCCTGTTTTAAGTCACACCCCCTCATTACCACACCCATTTCTAGTTTAACCTATCTCTATCATTGCCCCACTCGTTTTAAATGTAAGACACACACTTTATAAGCAAATTTCATGTCTAACCATGCCGAACATCTGGCATGTTACTCATTTCTCAATTAAGCCACACCCACCTCTAGTACTTTGCATAAATGTATGAATTAAGCCACATCTACTTTCAGCATTGTGCAGTCCTTTCTGATTGAAACCACACCCTCATTTAAATTTGTAATAAAAGAAAGAACCTAGATTAAAAATCGATACCCAGTCATGCTTGTGTGTGTGTGACAGAAACTCTTTGGACCTCTTTGGTGTTGTAAAATCTGTATTATGCACTGGCTACCAGTAGTGGTGTGTGTGTGTGTGTGTGGTGTGTGTGGGGGGTGTACTTTATTTTTGTCTTTACTAGTATCTGTGTCACTTGGCCTGTAAGAGCCAAACATGCAATGCAGTCCCTCCCCACATGATGTCTCCACATGGAAGTAGAAAATATTCTTATTCATTTTTTGTTTTTGATTTCTTTTTAAAATGGGTAAAATCTAACAACCACCACCACCAACAGAGATCCAACAATGAAATGCTATCAGGGATCATTACCATTATGCTAACATGGTCCTCTCTCATATTTGGGAAGCTTTACATACATACACTGTGATTGTAAAACAGCCCGCGGTTGTACCACCTCGTCCCACAACCAAGAAATGACCCCCCACCCCACCCCACCCCTTAAAGGGGGTGGTTTCATACCATTGCGCGAGTTAATTGCTTTAATGTACTTAGTGCAGTTGTGGATTCGGTCCAAATAAAATGGGGCTCTGGCGCCACCTAAAGACGACTCATTTACTTTTATATGTGTAGATAAGACATAATTAAGCATGTAGCACTAGAGACAAGTACAGATGAGTACATGATATATTGTACAGTTGTATGAATTGCATCAGATGAATAATTTTTTCTACCAAACCCAACTGAATTTCAGCCGGTATGTATTCTCAGAAACCACAGATGAACTTAAACAAAACTTAAACTGTATCAGACTCCACTTATACCAAACCATTTATCTTGTCGAGTTGGTTCCAGCTCGTTTTGTGTGTTTTGTCTTTGATTTGATCGCTACTTTAGAGATTTGTGTACAGAAATTCAGGGTTTTTGTCATACGTGCTACTGTATAACAGTTCCTCCCCTCACGTTTGGGTTTGATTGTTTTTTTTTCTCCTGCAGATTATATTTTAGTAGAAGTTAAATCTCACTGCAAGTTATTGGATAACATACTTAGACTCCGGAGCAAACGGACTTGATTTACTAAATCCGAACTGTTATTGTTTTAATATTTGTAGATTTTTGTGGCTTTCTAATTTGTTTGCTTATGATTATTTTTATGCTACATTAGTTTGCCATGTAGCCATTGCACTGTGCAATATTCAGTATATGAGGACTGGGAAACTTGTTTTTATTTCTTGTGTTTTCCTTTAGTTTTTTGTTTTAAGGTGTAATGTCTCTTACAGTTTTCGCTTGTTATTTCTCTCTAGTTCTCAGTGATTTGTATGTGACCAAGCCTTATGTACTTTGTCACAAAAAGCGGGTTTTCCAGTTGACTATTTGGTGAGTGTCAAATTAAAGAAATTATGGTGTATTGTCGAAATTCACTTTGAATTAAAATATATATTGCAGGCAAATGTTGTCCTTTACTTTATTTCAAATTGCTTTTAACCCTCCTATTATGTTTGGGGGTCAGTTTGACCCCATTCAGTCTTTAAGAACTTTTTTGCTGTGTACAATTACTCGCTTAACACAAATTAATAATCTGCTTTCAATGTCCTGAGCACATTTTGTACACCCCAGTGTTCTTTAGGGTTCATTTGAGCCCAGACTGTTCTGGCTGTATAAAACCTATTTTATACAGCTAACAAAATTTTAAAACAATTTTACACATTTTTTTGGATTTGTTTTGATAATACTGAGGATAATATACTGTAATATGTAATTGAATTATCTCCAATAAACCCCCTGTTTTACAGCCACAATCGAACATAAGACCTGCAGGAATGAGAAAGCTACTGATAGATCACTTTGGGCAGGATAACATTTATAACATAACAGAACTTAATTTCCCACTATGGGAGGATTTATTACGTGTGTAAAGTATTTTTAAAATGGTCAACAAAGTACCTGACAGTTACACTTGTGTTGCAGTTTTAATATAAAATTTCTGGGTGTTAATACATTTGCTAACACGAGGGTCAAACGTTTCTCTTCGTTAAAATATGCTTTGTTCAGCAAAGGAACGATGTTATTAAAACGATAGATATATACACGGACATATGAATTAATAATCGGTGAAACCACGCCGTCATGTGGCCGAAACTGGAAGCACTCCTTATCACACATACACGCGCACGCACGCTTGTGTACACGCTGGTTTCCCGGTTATGTAATAGCCCTGATTATTTTAGGCTTTCCTGCGCTGGAGCATCTCTTCCCCTCCTAAATGTGCACTAAATGTGCCTTAAGCCCTCCATCATCCCCCTAAACCCGTTTTAAACCCTTCTGTTTCTTAACCAGATTCGATCCTACATTCACAAGGTCACAAATGAGGAACCTGGTCTTAATTAGAACAGAAAAACAAAGAAAAGCCCTCAATAAAAAACGTATACTGCTGTCAGGGATGTGTTTTCTGCTCCCACTCTTAGAAATAAAGGACCTTGTCCTTTAAACCCAACTAATTTGCATGTAAAATACACCTGAAGGCTTGTTTTAATTCGAAGGTTCAGATCTACCTTGAACGTTATAAGTGCTGCCTCTGTTAGGGTGAAACGGAACATCCTAAATAAGCAAATAACATAACTGGTGTTTGAACATAAGTGAAGGGGGCGTCTGACTCATCCCCCATCCTTATATGAACCATTGTCGTTCTTTCTCGTGGCCAGCAGGGGGCGCTCCATGAGATGAGATGCTGTTAGAAGTCATGCCACCAATTAAGGTTCGAAAACGCAATAAATAAACAAATAGATAAATAAAGTAAGCATTTGAACATAAGTGACTTCTAACAGCATCTCTCATCTCATGGATCGTCTAGGTCAACCCCCCCCCCCATCGTTACTTGATCGTTGTTCTTGCTCCTGGCCAGAAGGGGACGCTTCATTTAGTACTGAGGACCAATTAAAATGCGCCGCTGGTTCACCTTGTGACCAGCAGGGGGCGATATATGAGACAAGATATGCTGTTGTAATTGCTGCCACCAATTAAACAAGCAAATAAATAAACATACGAAGTGGTCGAATAGGCGAAAGGAAAAAGTGTGAATATATAAAATAACGAAACATATATAAATCTTTGAACATAATACAAAGGGGTCCAATTAAAATGCGCGTCTGTTTCAACCACCCCTTCCCCCGCCCAATCTTTTTATGAGCCATCATCATTTTCCCTCATGGCCAGCAGGGGGAGGCTGTACTTCACCCCATTCCTCCAATAGGTGCTGGGTTTTTTTCCCTTTTTTCGTTCCTCTCCCTCGTTCCTGGTTGATGTCATTTCGGGAGATGGGTCTGCTGGCTTCTCCTTCAGGCTCGCGCTGATCCCCCTCTTTAATTTTGTATTGTCCTTATTGTTGGCTATTGTTAATTAGTTAATATTATTATAGTTCCCGGTCCTCCTGAGATGAGCCCTGCTCCGGCGCTGGGGTGCTGGGAGCACGCGGATCCCTCTGTGCGCGCGGATTCCGCTGCAGACCCGCAGCCCTGAAGGTGTCCACGCCACGCGCGGGAGAGGAGCTCGCGCGGTCCGATGCCTCTGTCGGCGCGCGCGGAGCCGCAGCCCTGTCAGCCCACTGCGTCCAGATGGCCTCGAGAAAAGCGCGCGACCACCGGAGGGGCCACGCGCAGCCAGCGGGACTGAGGAGCGCGCGCCTGCTGACCGCGCTGCTCGTGCTCCTGCAGAGCGCCGTCACTGCACACGGTGAGCACGAGACCTATTAGAACTTCCATTAGCTCCATCATGTCCATAATCCCAATCATCTCCACCAACTCCATCTTCTCCACTGTGCGTATTATGGACACGGAGAGGGTCTGATTGATGGCTAGGGTCTTTGTGGGGGGTCTGGGAGGTTTTAGGGGGGTGGCATCTTGGTGGAATGGTGTGGGGGGGATTTGTGGGGTCGTGGGAGGTCTTGGAGAGGTAGTTGGCATCTTATTGAATGGGTCTGGAGGTGTTTGAATGGTTGGCATCTTGTTGGGGAGGTCTTGGAGGGGGGTTAGCATCTTTTTTGGGGGGGTTCTGGGGGGTGGGGGCTTTGAAGGGGTTGGGATCTTGTTGGGGTGTCTGGGGGAGCGTGTTGTTGGGTTGTCTGGGGCGAATACAGTTCCTACTCGTTTCATTAATGTGTGGTTAGCATATTTAAGTGTTAATAATGCAGCACAGGCAGGAAAAGGAATGATCGTTTTAGTGAATGACAACTAAGAAGCGTGTGTGTGTCTGTGTGTGTGTGTGTGTCTGTGTGTATTTCGGGGCTGCAGTCTTAAACAAAAGAGCCCAAACAAGGCCTGTGCAGGCTGAATCACATCAAAGGTTGGAGCAGTGGCGCAGTGCTGTTCGCAAAGTGTGCGCAACTCTTTCTCTCTCTCTCTCTCTCTCTCTCTCTCTCTCTGATTAACGCACCAAAAGGACATTTTATCCCGGCCTTTAGTCACAGTCAGCCGTGTGTGTGTGTGTGTGTGTGTGTGTGAGTCAGTGAGTGTGTTCAGACGAAGCCCCCTCTGATCTACAGCAGGACTGTTTACTTCAAAGGCGAGAGGCCGAGAGAGCTGGAGCTCAAGAGCGGGTTTCTCAGATTCCTCCTCAGGCGCAGGTTCACACAGCTGGGAGAGGAGGGTGTGTGTGTGCTCTATATTATAGTATTAGGAATACATATTAGGGATGGTCAGATTGGTTGATTGTGTAAATATATATATATATATGTTTCTTCATTTTTTTCCTTCCAAAGATTCAGACTTTCTTGTATTTTAATGCAGTCTTGAGGAACAGTTCTCCAGGCTTCCTGAAGGACTTTCAAAGTTCTCTCATTTCCAGTCCAGTCCCTGAACCTGACCAGTTTCAGAGGAATGTTGATTGACACACAGTGACCTACGTATGAATCATTCAGGGCATCTAACTGAAGTCCTGAACCAGTGAAGAACCAGGAGCAGATGATTCCAGATGGTCAGGTGGTGATCAGTATACTGGTGGTGCTGAATGCTGAGTGGTTGGAGCTCCTTTATCTAGGCTCCTTGTAGGGCTGCACGATTAACCTTTATCGCATCGATATTGAGGTTTTAACTCCCAAAATAATCTACCCTCAGGAGTCTGAGGTTTTTTCCCCCGCCTCTGACATTTGAGTGACAAACCTATTAGCCAATCAAAATGGTCGAAT
>JBBPDH010000031.1:9716508-9721508 GCA_037974565.1 Clupeocharax schoutedeni
ACTGAACCGCTTGAATTTCAATACAAACAAACAGAAAACATGGGGTGTTCTAAAACTTTTGACCGGTAGTGTGTGTATATATATATATATATATATATATATATACATAGAGAGAGAGAGAGAGAGAAGGAAAGAGAGAAGGGAAGATACATTTTCTCTCTGCTCCCCAAACGCCTGTGAATAAAATCAACTGTTCTCGAGAGCAAAATCAAAGGCGCTGCCTTTTAAATATAGCATCCGCTTATGTAGCCAACTGAGGCCTTGCCAGCGCTGGGCAAACACGTCCGTCCAATAAGTGTTTGGATTTTTATCAGACCTTTTATCTTGGGACTTGTAGTTTCACAGTGGAAGGAGTGGTGGGCAGTTTGTGGGCGGCCGTGGGGGAAGTGTTTGTATCGTATACACACTGTGTGAGAGAGTGTAGCACTCTGTTTGGAAGCAGTTGGGAATGGCTCATCTTTGGCAGAACCTGAATACAGAAACAGCTTCTTCACCTTAATTTCTTTGGGAGGCGCTTTGATGATGAACTGCATTACATTTCTCTGACTGGTGGTCCGGCTTTACCCTTAGAAGTCGAGTTTTATCACTTTGCTTGCCGCTGCACTGTTCAAATGTAATTATGCACTTCATTACACAGTATTATGCAAAGGACTGCATTTTCCAGAATCAGTTCCACACCAACTTTCATGTCGAGCAGTTACTATTGGAAAGGAGAGAGGGTGCTTTGGGAATAAAACTCCAAACAAAACCTTCACACGAGAAGGTAGAACATTCAGTGTTAGTTACTATAGTAAAGGAATGATATGCAAATGGCAGAGTATATTGGGCCCTTAGAGTCTCTAAAAACTAATGGTTCCAGTTCTAAAATCTGATTGGCTAAGATGTTTAAATTACTTGATATATACAGAAATTATGACATAAATGGACTGAATCCTGTATTAATACCATTAATTGTAATAACATAATAGCAGAAAAATAACATTTTATATAATAGCATTATAATCCACAAACATAACATTGTGTCTGTAGACAGTAGTTAAATTCTTTCTTGTACATGTAATAATAAATACTAAAGTATAGGCTATATATATATATATTAGTGCTGAGTTAGATTAGATTATTATCGCGCAATAAAAAAATTATCGTCATTAATTGTAATCTATGCCCACCTGTATATAGGGGAAGGACTGATCGAGTCAAACCAGGTTTCCACAGGAACACACTGATATACTGAACATAACATCACTGTTTACTTTATATATACATATACATATTTCGACTAAAGTAATTTTGGACCATTTCTTTTGGTCTATTTGTCAGGAAATTTGTACTCAATGCAGGTGGTAATTTAAAATTCTGTAAAAAGAGAAAAAATGATCTGAATGGTCCTTCTGAAGCAACAATAGAACAGTGTGTTCTGTCCTCTGCTCATGTGAATGAGCTGCTAGTGAGAAATAATGATATAAAGTGACAGAGTCATGTTTTCTAGTTGTTACGAGGTGAGGACTGTGTTTAGGGGAGGAGGTGCTGAGTGAGGGATGTTTAATGGTGAATGAGTCTGACTCTGATGACATTGTTATTATTACCGTTTATAGACTGTGTTGGTGGCTGTTCTGCCCACCGCAGTGACTCAACGCAAGAATTAATACTGTCTGCTCTCTGAGAACCCTTCTGCTCTTTCTCTCTCTCTCTCTCTCCCTCTCTCTCTCGCCCACACTCTCCCTCTCTCCCTCCCTCTCTGTCTCTCATTCACGCTCTCTTTCTCTCTCTGCCTGGTTTGATCACCTCCTTCTGTCCTATCTCCTATCCTCCTTTTTTTTGTTCCTCTCTCTAATTTTCTATCTATATAATTTATTTTATCTCTTTTTATCCATGCCTTCACTCCTCCCTCTCTTTCAATCCCTTTCCTCTCTCTTTTTTCTCTTTTGGTTTCTACCCCTTATTTTTATATCTCATCCTCTCTCTCTCTTTCCTTCCTTTCTCTTCTTTTATTTCTCTCCTCTAATTAAAATGTACTTTTTCACCATTTCCTTTATTTTTCTTTTTATTTTCTTTTTTCTTCTCCTATCTCTTATCATTTCTATCTCTGCTGTCTTCTTCTTCTATGCCACTCCCTTACTACTATTTATTCTCACTCTCTCTCTTCCTCTCTCCGTTTATTTCTCTTTCTCCCTTTTTTTCTCCTCTCACTCTTTCCCTTCCTGTCCTCGCTCTCTCCCCTCTCTCTCTTTCTCCTCTCAATCTCTCCTCCCTAGCATTCCCCTTTCTCTCTTTCTCTCTCATTTTCTCCTCTCATTTTTCTCCCTCCCTCTCTTCTCTCTCATTCCCTCCCCTCCTTTTTTCTCTCCAACTCACCCTCCTCCTACTCTGTCTGCCATTTTTCTCTCACTCTTTTTTGTTTCACTCTCACTCTTTCTTCCATTTCCATTTCCATTTACTTTTACGGCATTTAGCTGACGCTCATATCCAGAGTGACGTACATCAGTGCTTAAGAAGTCTTACCTTAAAAACAGCTTAAATCCATGTCAACTATTTAACTAAGATACTGCAGTCAGAGCATCTATACAACAACTGTCACAGAATAACTAGCCAACACCTAACCCAACAATAGATAAGTTATAGAGAAGAACAGCGCAAGTCATAGAGAAGTGGGAAGTCAAGGGAAAATACTTATTTCTTAAAAAAAAAAATTTTTTTTAAAGAAACAAATTAAGTAGTAGGAAAGAGACATAGTTAGTCGCCAAAGTGCTCCTTGAAGAGGTGGGTCTTCAGGTTTCCTCTCTCTCCTTCCTGTACTCCCCTCTCTCTTCTCTTCTCTCTCTTTCTCTCTCCACTCTCTCTTCCCCCTCTTTCTCTCTTTTCTCTCTCCCTCTCCCTCCCCCTTACCCTTTTTTGCCTCTTTTTCTCTCACTCTTTCTTTCTTGATCTGATCAGTGTTTTAGTCCAGACTGAACTGATATAACAGCTCCGGCTGCTGTAAACCATTCGAGGGTCTCTGACCCCGCTGTGTTTAAAACAGTAAACCGGTGAAGCACATACTCAATGCCTTTTACTCTCTAACTAGACATACTGTAAACAAACACTCTGCTGCACGGATTTAAAGAAGAGAGATGACCTGTTGCATAACGGTGCTCTGACAAATTATACATTCATCACGCATGCTGTGAAAGATTCATCCAGCCTGAATACTCTGAATACACAAATGTGGCTGGAGGAACTTTTACACCATCAAGTATACAGTATGCAATAAAATTACAAACAACGAAAAAGCTTCTTTTAGCCTTGTTTTTTTTCTTTTGTCCAATAAAAAGAATGCATTACATAATGGAATAAAATTATAATAATATAATTGAATAAAGTGGCCCTATATAGTCATGTGCGAACATAATCTACTGTTCTAAAATCTGTAAAGCTGAATCAGCATCTTCAATATGATCATGATGTACTGATGCTTTTATTTCCCCACTCCTGCTCCATATTGACAGTCACATGGTGTCAGGTTTAAACCGAAATGAATACAAAAACAGCCAAACGGGTTTATTCTATTGAACAAAAACAGAAGAAAACTGCAACAGGCAAACAAATCTGAATCAAGAGAGAACTGAGGCAAATAGAAAAGAGATTTGAGTCCAGTGAGGCAATCCGACAAGCAAAAGTGACAGGAACCACAAAAAAATCTTTTCCATGACAAATAAAGGGACCCGTACCAGAGCCGTACTTGAGTTGGCCGACGGCAGGGCTAAAAGTGGGCCAGCGCTGAGCTTACTGTGCCGCTGCTTTCTGATTGGGGAAAATGTTGTCATGACAACAGATGGACTTGGAAAGACAAAAAACAAAACCGCGAGTAGAATTGAGATATAAATTAACAACTGGGAAGTCAAGTGAAACCACTACCACCTGTTTGGGCTGAAGATACATTTCAGACCATTAGCAAGTTGGGATAGGTTTTCATCACATGGCTAAATGATGCAAAGAAAAAATAATATCTCAAACAAGACTATAAGTAATAAAAGACCACACAACTTCAGTACCTGAACAGTACAGTTTAGAATGGCTCATGCAGACCTGTGAAAAGTGCCTATTGTAAAGAAACAGGAAAGAAAAATCTAATATGAAATGCTCAGTATGCAGGATGAAACACTGACAACCCTGAGTCATGTGACTGTATGCACTTGTATGACTGTGTATATGACAAATAAAGAATCTCTCTCTCTCTCTCTCTCTCTCTATGTTTCTCTCTCACTGTCTCTCTCTCTTTTTCTCTATATCTCTATCTCTACCTCTCACTCTATGTCTCTCTCTCTCTCTCTAACTCTGTGTCTCTGTCTCTCTCTCTCTAACTCTCTCTCTCTATGTCTCTCTCTCTCTCTCAGCTGGAGCGTGATGTCTGCACCCCCTCTAATGTAACTCTGGGTTATTACGTCACGAGTGAGAGGCTGGTCTACATGGCGCCTGCAGTAGTGGAGACTTTGTCGGCCTACGGCTTCGATAAGCTGCTGAGTGACATCAGACAGCACGCTCCGGTGGTTCTTGCTCTTCCTGTTCCCGTAGCAACCTGGCTGCCCAATCCTGGCATCCACCTGCAGCTCAAAACAGGTGAGACCAACCTCAGACCTAGGGTAGAGCGAGGGATACAAGCAGAAAGTACTAAAGAAATTACTCTTTCTGACATGTTGAATATGATCTTTAAATCTGTAGAATTTGTTTTGTGTAAAGCATTTTGTATATTTCAGTGAACATCTGTGATTTTAATCCAGTGTGAATCTGCATTTTGTGTAGTTTTTAGTCTAACAGCAATGATTGTGGAGTGAGTTTAATCCAAAATGGATCTGCACTGTGTCGAATTTGTGGTTAGAATGGTTTTACTAGTAACTGTCTGAATCCAGAGCACCTTCATCAAGAGTTGTCCTGTTCTAATCCTCCTCAAACTACTAAAATAACAAAACCAGTTAACAGACTTGGTCATAAAGGGGGTTGTGATGGTTAGAGCATGTGTCGAA
>JBBPDH010000031.1:9726508-9731280 GCA_037974565.1 Clupeocharax schoutedeni
TAAGAACCCAGCGGAGATGACCTACTATGTGCAGGTGGATGGGTCTCCGATAGCTGGAACATCTGCAGCAAAGACCCTGAACATGGTGGACTCGCAGACCATGGCCCTCACGCTGGGCTACTTCGTCCAGATCCAGGCAGAACGTATGCCACTTCATTCTTTAAGAGCCTTTTCAGATATTTTGTTTAAATCTTTTACAGCTCTGATCCAACAATTATAATAATAATAATATATTAATTTAATGGATGAATCTCAGGACTGCTAGTGGCAACTCTGAGCAAGGTACCATACACACACACTGCTCCCCGGGTGTTTGTGGTGTGTTCATGTATGACAGAATGGTCACCTTACTTTACATATTTAAATATTTGCGATTGGTTGGACAGGGTTCCCTTTCCTGGAAGAAGAGAAAGTTTAGAGACACTCTGTAGCGTCTCACTGTTCATCCCAGTTTTGCTCCGAGCTGCTTTGCATTCATAAGGAGTGAAACTCTATCTCATGCTCTCCTGCCGTAATGTATGGATGAGAGGAAGCAGCGTGTTGGGTTTGCCGGTGGTCGGGCTTTTGTTCGAGGCGTCCAGCCCAGCGCTGCTCTCTGAGCTCGGCAAAGCCCCAGCCTTGTCAAATTAAACACACACCAAACACAAACACAGCCCCGCTGGGGAGGGCCTAATCTCCCAGATAAAGAGCTACAGCACAAACTGTTTTTTTCACTGTTTCAGCTCATTATGAGCCCACCAGAGCCCGCTCCAAACAGAGGGAGCGTGGATTAGTGAGTGTGTGTGTATGCATGTGTGTGTGTGTGAGGGGCTTGCGAGAGAGACAGTAGATGAACATGGTAGTAATTAAACATTATGAATAAGTGGATTGATTTAGATTTGTTGTGTGTATGTGTGTGCGTGTGTGTGTATGTGTGTGTGTGTGTGTGTGTGTGTGTGTGTGTGTGTGTGTGTGTGTGTACGTAGCTGTAGTGAAGAGTGTACCCAGTAACCTCTGGATCCTGGCGGTCCTTACGCCTGTGTCATTGGTGATGGTCGTGGTTGTCATGGCGGTTGCTGTTATATGCCGGAGGAACCGCACAGTCTTCAAAACCAGCGCCTTCCGAGGCTTCCACCCGCGCACGAAGGTACACTCATCTTAAAACACTCCTCCCTCTTTAAAAAAACACTCCTTCTTAAAACACTCCAGAAACACTCCACTCTGCTGAATTATGTCCAAAACAAATGAACAGGAATAGCCTCTATCTGAAAGTCCCTTGATTGTAAATTAAGGCCTGTCTCTTTAGTCCAGTTTCAGTCCAAATCAGTTCAGTTGAGACGAGTCTAAACCAATCTAGTCCAGTTCAGACGAGTCTAAACCAATCTAGTCCAGTTCAGGCCAAATCAGTCTAGTCTTGTTCGGTCCAGTCCAAACCAATGTAATCTAGTCCAGTCCAGTCTAGTCTAGTCTTGTCCAGTCCAAACCAAACCAGTTTAGTTTAGACCATTCCAAACCTATCTAGTCTGGTCTAGTCCAGTCCAGTTCAGTCCAAACCAGTCCAGTCTAGTCTTGTCCACTCCAAACCAGAGTAGTCCAGTCTAGTCTGGCTTTAAGCTTTTGAGCTACAGTCGTGTTAAAGAAAAGCTTATTTGTGAAATTCTGGCATTAACATCACATCACCAATCCAGACACAGTATTTTCACACTCACCACTTTAAAGTCTAGATATTGGATAGATAGATTTTTTCATGGCACCCAAAAAATTCAATTTTACGCTACCATTTTCCAACCTCATTTTTATCCCTTTAATCCCTTTTCTCTGTCTCTCTCTCTCTCTCTTCTTCATTCTCTTGTCTTTTTCTCTCCTTCTTCTCCATTCTCTCTCTCCCCCTCACTCTTCTTCATTGTCACTCTCTCTGTCTCCTTCAGTCAGTCTCTCTCTCTCTCTCTCTCTCTCTGTCTCTCTCTCTGTCTCTGTATCACACACACATTCAACCACAACAGACAGGTTTATATTTTTGTAACGGTGGACTAGTGGAAGCCCTTAGATCTCACAATAACCATGAAACCATTTCATATTAACCAGAGTTCCTGGAGGAGGTGAGAGGAACGAGACGACGGCACACAAATAGCGAGTCAGCATGAAGGGAATGTGTACGAGATGAGCTTAGGAACGATAAACAAATTTACCTCCATCTAAGTAGCTTTGAGCGCTTTTCCAGTGCTTAAATGCATAAGTGGTAAAGCATTTCTTCAGTTATTGGTTACGAACATTTACAGCCTCCCTGAGTTCTCTTTCTTTCCAACAATGTCAGATAGAGAGCTGCATCATAATGAGGACTGGAAATTGGGGGTGTGGCTACGCTGAAAAGTGCAGGAGATGTTGGCAATTGATCTTTATGGATTCAAAACTAAACCCATTCAATATCTCTGGAGCTACACTCAAAATTGTCATGATTTGTTGACTGGTAAATGGATCAAGACTAATTGTCTAGTCCGCTTTAATCCCAAATGTAAACAGGGTTGAAAAATAGGCACCACCCTCACCAAGACAAGCTTAATGTATGAAATTTGCTTCTTTGGTTTTGCAAACTTCAGACTTAAAACATCACACACTCACCTCAGATCAAGTTTTTAAGTGTGGTTTCATCTATAAACACGATGCAGACAGAATTCAGTCTCACTTTAGGATGGACGCTGTCTTTTTCAGATATGTCAATTTTCTGTGGTTAACAGGATTTCATGAACCACGTAAGCCTATTTAAGATAACCCCTTGACAGAAGATATACAGTAAAGTGCAAAAGTAAAGTGCAAAAGCCACCCCTCATTTCTTCATATATTCGTCCCGAAGACCCAGACTTTCTTGTTAAGTTTTAATATGGTCTTGAGGAACAGTTCTCCAGGCTTCCTGAAGGACTTTGAGTCCCTCGTTTTCAGTCCAGTCCTGACAGTGACCTACGTGTGAATCATTCAAGCAGAACGAACTTAAGTCCTAAACCAGTGAAGAAATGATTCCAGATGATCAGGCGGTGATCAGTATACTGGTGGTGCTGAATGCTGAGTGGGTGGAGCTCCTTTATCTAGGCTCCTTGTATGTTTTGTATGACTCTTTGCAGCCTGTCAGTAGAACATTTGTTCACATTTCTTTCATTTATTTTACTCAGTATGCCAAAGATAACAAAATGTGACAGGCAGAAAATACTGATTCCAAGCAAAATATAAAGAAATGAGGGTTGACTCAAGACTATTGCACAGTATGAAAGGCCTGCAGTTTGCATGGTACTAAACCTGTGGCTCGTATTAGCCTCACAGTTTCTGTGCAAACCTAAATAAACTGCAGACATCAGAGGATATTACAATTAGTGTAAAGAGGAATATCTGTACATTTGATGGCCATAATGAAAGCTATGCTGGGACACTGATGGAGTGTTTTTTACCGCATATTGCACAAGCCACACTGTCTTAGTCTCGTCTCAATGCACAGAGCACAGGCACCATGTGTTTGATCCCTGTACTGTCTTGTAAGAGAAGTTTGTTTTTAATCCTCCTTCTGTCCAGACCTCATATCGGAGAGATGGAAGCTACCATCACCAGGTACTGCCCGCTGTAGTGCTGTGGATCTGTGTGTGTGTGTGTGTGCATGGTGTTTACCTGCATGGTTTTAGTCTGGTCCTCCCTCTCTTGCCGCTGGTGCTTTGTGAGAAATCAATGGCTGTAAATAGGAAAGTGATCGATCAGGATGATTGATTAGTAGAACCTTGTGAACCGGGGGTCAAATTGGAAGGAAAGCAGGTTTACCTTAGTATTCCAGCCACACCTGGCTGAGGCACAGGGCCAGGGGACCAAGATTAACAACAGAAGCCATTATTACTCTGACATTCATATTATCATATCCCACCCTAGAACGTGAGTCAGTGCTCGTACCTGCCAGTGCTGGAGTGTTTTCCCCTTTCCAGCAGATTTTATTAAGATCCTTAGTGGGGCTAGTTAAATTACAGAAGTGTAGAATTTCAGTGGAGTAAAGCAATAACATACTGGTACAGCACCATGACAGAAAATCTAAAATTGACACAAACGTAATGTATACTAGATTGAAAAATAATTGTTGATAGCAACTGTTGCCAGGTTGATCTGAAACTAAAGTATTTCAGTTTTTGCCATACTAACATGATCACATTATCAATTTTAAATCATATATTTTTGTATTTGTGTGGAAAGTGCTTCTTTTCTTGCACAGTTATTGATGGGCTATTTGAGTTAGGTTGGAACAAGAACATGGACAGCAAACGTTAGCACACATATTCTAATTATTTTCCAAGAAAACCCCACTATATTCAAAATGTACAATAATTTGAACCAAATGTTCTGTTTTATAGAATTTAACATGTTACATTCTAGAAATAAGAAGTAAATATGTCCTTAAATATGTAGAAACGTTTTCTCAGTCAAACATGGGTTCTTGTTTCCATCAAAACATGGCGCCAAAACTTTTGCTCTACAACTGAATCATTTAGAAGTTTGCGTCTCGTTATCAGTCCTAAATGTTTTAATTACCAACAACAACATGATCATCAGCTCATTAATAGAACATTAGAAACTGCAAACTCAGCATCATTAGTGATTTTAACATTATAGTAGTCCATTCTTGTGAATATTATTAATAATAGATAGATTTACAGATGGATGGATGGATGGATAGATGGATAGATAGATAGATAGATAGATAGCTAGATAGATAGATAGATAGATAGATAGATAGATAGATAGATAGATAGATAGATAGATAGATAGAT
>JBBPDH010000031.1:9760193-9774505 GCA_037974565.1 Clupeocharax schoutedeni
TAACCAGTAAACACACACTCTTGTTTATATTTTCATGTATGTGTAAGTGTTACGCCAGTAGGTGGCACTATTGCACCCCACTATGACCCAGGTTTATGATTTACTTGCGCTTTTTGGTCCCTCTGTGATTTCGTATTACTTCAGTCATGTCTTCTCCGTCATACCGTGTATTCTCCAAAAGACATCATGTACCAAACCGTGACCCATGTAATGTAATGGTTCGGTACGAATACATGTACCATTACAGCCCTAATTCGTAACTGTCTCATATAATAACATACATAAGCATTGAACCCATAACAATTTAATTATGTAGAAACATGGGAAAATCTATAGAATTCCCCCTTTAAATAAACAGTTCTGGTAAACAAAAGGGCACATCTTTGGTCAAAACTCTTGTTGTTCCTTGAAAAGACCTTTCATTTGTTAATGAAACTGCTTTCCCCCGAAGCTACAGTGCAGGTTAATGATCCTCTTGTTTGGGTCCAGACATCAAATCTCTGTACTGCCACATAATACATCTCCTACGCTATCTTAAGCAGAATCACAGCTGAAGGGCCATTTGTAAGAGTAACATGAGCGTTAAGCCGCATTGCAGACACCTTGTTTGGCCTGAATTAATTTTGTTTGGATTCCCTCAGAGGCCCTATTATCAAAGTCTTATCTGCTAATAAGAAAGCAGCCCTGTAATTACAGTTTAATGTACCTGGCAGAACTAAGACTCTGATTAAATTGTAATGAGGAGAGGGGATGAAATGAAGGCTGTTCGAAAAGGGAAAAGCGGGAGAGAGATTGAAGAGATGGGAGGCAAATGGAGAGTGGAGGAAAAGAAAACAATAAAGACTGTCAGTGTTCAATATTTTTGCATATCAAACTCTCCTGAACAAGCAGAAAGATTTTAGTCTGTGACTGACAGGCTCTTCGATGAGTTTGCTGCCTCTTTGAGTTGGAGTTTGCAGTGATTTTTATTTGCATTCACTGAGGCTTTTTGTTTGCGTGGTGGAGGGTGGATATAAATGATTAATCATCCTTGATTTTGAGTCCTGTCTGTGGCTCCTGAGGATCAGACAGTTTCATCTTTCTTTTAGGGCTTTATCAGCCGACTCTGTGTGGAAAAGGAAGTGTCTCTTTGCTCTTTCACTTACATAGATCCATTCATTTACTGCAAGCACTGTCCCAAACATTTCCAGAAAAGTTCTTCCAGGCACTGAGGGCAACAGTAGCCAGGGAAAACTCCCATGAAGAAGAGTCTTGGAATGAATATTGAGAGAAATTAAGACTTAAAAGGAAACTCTACCTAAAAGCATGAAGAAGAAGCTTTGAAAGGAACCTAGAACTCAGGAACACCAACTCCCTAAGACCATAATGATACAAGGGTTATCCATTGGGAAGTACAAAGGTGGGGAGCTCATGATGTGCTTTTAGTCCAAGCATTATATGGCATTGAAAGGAATATGAATATAGTGATGTTCCAGGAGAGTTTAATGTCATTGTCAAGAAAGGAGCCACGGCAAGCGAAAAACTCCCTAAGAATAAGTGAAGGTGACCATTTTGTCATACATGAACACAGCACAGCACACAATGTGAACAGCACAAAATTCCATCTATGCATTTAACCCATTTACCAAGTGAAGCAGTAGGCAGCCAGGAATACAGTGCCCAGGGAGCAGTGTGTGGGGACGGTACCTTGATCAGGGTACCTCAGAGGTGCCTAGCGGTCTTGGGAATCTGACCCACAACTTTCTGATTGCAGGGCGAACGGCGAAACCACAAGGCTCCCAGAATACCAGGAGTAACAACTTATGGGTGTCTGAATTTAGAGGGAGGCACTCCTTAAGAGCACAAGGAAGAACCACTGAGCAAACAAGATTCAACATTAAAAGTTCAAGGGAATGACAAAGGAACATTCAGAGGAACCAGGGATTGAAACCAAAAACCCTAAGAACATGCAAAAGGACTGCTGAGAGGAACCAAGACAAAATGAAATCCCCCAAAGCATGAGGAAGAACCATGGAAACAAACCAAGACACAATAGTGGAGCTATTAATATTCTGGGTTGCAGCAAAGAAAGGCAAGTAAGGCAAGTTTATGAGCAAGATTAGAAAGAAGCACTGCGTCATACAGAGATAACATCTAGGAAGTACATCAGAAAGAACTCTGGTGGGCTTCTGATGGTGTCAGACATTTAGAGGTTGCTAAATATTTGAAAATTACAGATTGAGCACTAAAGGCACCATGCATGATCTATCTGTGCCTAGTCTTTTTGAGTATTGCCAGTCATTGTTTACTAATTTACAGTAGAGTATTGATAAGAAAGGAATTGTATGTCCAATGAAAGTGCCAGTGGGGGGTTCAAAAAGTACAAAAATGATTTCCATGGCATTCTTAGCAATTATAAAGACTTTATTGAATCACGGGTATGGGCAAAATGTAAAAAGACCCCCAAACCACAGACTGTCTTTGGGAAATGTTGCTACAAGTGTGTACCATGGAGATTTCACTTTTACATTTCAATTGTTTGCGTGGTTTGAATCCCATACAGAGTTCTGAACAACTTTCTGTGTTTTGTCCTCCCATTCTGTTGTTTTCCCTTCAGACGCCACTAAATGGGGATTTTCATTTTTATGAGCTTATTCCAACTGTTGGCTGGTACTACAAGCCTTTTGAATTAAGCCTTGCATTATGTTGGAACGCGTGGGTAGAAATGACTTTGGTCATTTACATGAGTGTAACGGATCGGCTGTGTCTGTGCTTGATGCAAATAAGGAGAGCGGGGGGTGGGATGGGGGGGGGGTGGCCTTGCTGCAGCGTCGTTAGCGTCTGGAAGGAGTGCAACATCAGCAGTCTGGCAGCTGAGATGGACCATGCCATTCACGCTTATCTCTGCACACTCGCTCTGTCCTCAGGGCCAATCAGTGGCGTTACAGGTATGCGCTTATAGAAGGTGCTTAGTCTACAGAAACGAGAGAGGCAGGGACAATTGTTATGTCTTCTGCAGCCCTATAAATAGAGAAGAGAGTAGAAGACAACCTTAGACTCTCTCTGTATTTCCTTTGTGTCTGTAGCAGTGGGATTCCTCATACAGGTACCTAGCATGGCAATTTGGTTGCCTTTGTTAGAGGACACAACCATGCTTAAATTTGTCCTTGCAAGTCCAGGATCTGATCAAATAATGCAAATATCTTTCACAATTTACAGACAATAGTGTGAGGATTAAGTAAATGCTGCTGCTGTGATAACAGCCCAGAGTGAAATTACAGTCGAGATAACCTTTAATGTGTTCAGTGCCACTCTTGGGCTGAATTAAGCGTACACTAGATTCACATTAAGCCTATATAAAATTAATTCACAACCAGTCCTTTTACTCCCCGATTGTGTGTGCATATGAATATCAATGGCAAAAGTAATTGCTTTGTGTATTGTGTTGTTTATCTAGTCGTAGCTGAGGAATATTGCCCGTATCTCTTGCCACTTTGCCTTCAGACTTTCTTTAATGCAAATGAGATCTATGGCTTTGTACAGAATTTATGTAACTGCTGGATAGCTGCAGCAGGAGCCCAATAGGTGGAGCTGTGTGTCGTCTGTTTCCGTGCTGGAGGGACATGGAGCCTCCTTGGAGACTTACGACTAACACACTTTCCCTCTTTTTGGGGACACTTACTAAAAACACACACTGCTAATTGCGGAGCTGTTTTGGAGTCCTCAGATGAGGGTTCGCTTTCGTATGGATTAGTTACAGAACGACAGAAAACTGAGCTCGCACTTGTTGGCATGGACCAGTGCTTTTTTATCTTAACTTTCTTTCGAAGTTCATCGGTGATTGACAGGGCAATCAGTCCTTTTCCTCTGCATTTTCTCTCTGAACGTCATTTTCTGTGCAGTCGTTCTGTCAGCCGCTAACTGTTGTCTTTAAATCTTTATTTGACAAGGCACAAGTTAGATAAAATGGGTACTCTGTTAATGCAATGGCTCGAATCTGCGAAGTCAATGAGGGAGAAATTATAACAGACAGCCTGTTGCCTGTGGCCTCACTTAAGTAGTTCTGCTGCAGTGTTTCTCTTATTCTTCTCTCTCTCTTCCTCTCTCTCTCTCTCTCTCTCTCTCTCTTCCTTGTACCTCCCCTCTACCTCTCTCTCCATGTCTCTCTCAGGAAACAATGGGCCCACCGCGTGGCCCTGCGGCTGCCTGTCTTCTGCCCACACACATTATCTCTCCATCTGTCACTCTGTTTTTCTTCTACTCTGTCTATCTCCCGCTCCATCTATCGACTGTGACTCTCTGTGGGATGGTGCATGTTTGTGTGTGTGTGTGTTTGTGTGTGTGTGTCTGTTGAAGCTCACCTCCCTGGGATCCACTATGGTCTGCTTTGCTTTTAGGCTTTCTGGGTCCAGCAGTTCAAGGCTATTTCTGGCCTTGCCTCTGGCCGCTCATACTGAGTCCTGAATCCCCTACACAGAGCCCTTGAACATTCAGTCTCTTTAACTCAAACAACCAGAGTCCTTGAAACACCCAGAATCCTTAGGTCAAACACACAAAGCCTCCAAATATCAAGACCTCTCAGCTCAAGTACCTCAAAAACCCTCAGCTGAGCCTCCCAGAATCCTCAAATCAACAGCACAGGCCCTTCAATATACCCAGAAGTCTCAGCTTAAATACACAGGATCCTTCATTTACACACACAGAACTCTCAGCTCAAACAATCAGAGCCATTAGCTCAAACACACCGAGTTCTCAGACTCTCAAACTAAACACTCAGAAACTTCAGTTCAAACACAAAGCTCTTAAGCCCTGGGATCTTACTTAGCCCAACCACCTAAAGCCCTCAAATACTCAGAAACCCCGGATGAAACATTCAAAACATTCAGCTCAAACAAATCTTCAGCTCCAAGGACTCTAACACCCAGAACCCTTAGTCCAAAGACATCAACAGCACAAATGACTTTAGCCTTAGTATGCCCTCTCCAGATATTAAACACACAAACACTTCAATTAATTTATCCAAAAATGCTGGGAGGTGAGATATTATGTTTATCATCAGGAAGATGAAACCCTCCACCTGTGCCTTGGACCCTCTCCCAACTTCCCTGGTCCAGACTCATATCACTATCTTATGCCCGCTGATCACATGAGTTATCAATCACTCTGTCAAAACTGGTCAGATCCCTTCTGTTTTAAAGAAAGCGATTATAAGACCCCTACTCAAAAAACACAACCTTGATCCAGAAGTTTTTTTCAAATTATAGGCCCATCTCAAATCTCACCTTCATATCCAAAGTACTGGAGAAAGTAGTTGCTATCCACCTTCAGAACCACCTAAAACTCAACAACCTCTATGACAAATTCCAGTCTGGTTTCCAGTCATCTCACAGCACAGAAACTGCACTGGTAAGAGTCACAAATGAGCTCCTGATGGCATCCGATGCTGGTTCTCCCTAACTGCTCATCCTCCTGGACATATCTGCGGCATTTGATACAGTTGATCATGACATCTTACTAAATCGGCTCCATCTCACCTTTGGATTCACTGACACTACTCTTACCTGGTTTAAATCTTACCTCACAAACCGGACAGAATACGTAGCTATGGGTCTCTCCACCTCAAATCCACACACAGTCTCCTGTGGTGTTCCTCAGGGGTCAGTTCTTGGCCCCATCCTCTACCTGACTCCACTTAGTCAGGTCATAAGCCGCTATGGTTTTTCATTTCACTTTTACGCCGATGACACACAGCTCTATGTCAAAGCCTCAGCCGCAGCTCCATCACCACCATCATCATCACCACCATCATCATCATCATCATCATCTCCATCTCGACTCACCATCTGTCTAGAGGAGATAAAGGTTTGGATGGAGCAGAACTTCCTTCAGCTCAACAGCTCCAAAACCGAGGCCATCCTGGTTGGCACTCCTCATCAGACCAAATCATCACCCATAACCAGCATCGCCTTTTCGGGCTCCAATATCGCTCTGTCATCAACAGTCCCAAATCTTGGAGTAAAAATGGACTCTCAACTTACTTTCGAATCTCACATCAACCTCCTCTGTAAAACCTCTTTCTACCACCTCCAGAACATCTCCAAACTCCGACCCATCCTTTCCCTGTCAGATGCTGAAAAACTTTTCCATGCATTTATCTCCTCCAGACAGGATTACTGCAACGCACTTCTTTTTGGGATTCCTAGCAAGAGCCTGCAGAGGCTTCAATACATTCAAAACTCTGCTGCTAGGATCCTAATGAGAGTGCGAAAACATGAACATATCACTCCCATGCTCCGCTCACTTCACTGGCTTCCCGTCTCCGCCAGGATTGAGTATAAGGTTTCCCTCCTCACACATCAGTGCATCCATGGACTTTCCCCTCCCACCTACCTCAAAGAACTTCTCAACCCACAACGCACAACACGTTCCCTCCGTTCAACAAACTCAAATCTCCTCCACATCCCCAGAACGAATCTGAAGTCTATGGGAGATAGGGCTTTTTGTGCCACTGCACCGCGCCTCTGGAACTCTCTCCCTGACACCTTGAGGGCACCACAACCCACAAACATTTTTAAGAAACATTTGAAGACATTTATTTTTAAAAAAACCTTTGGATCACCAACTTAATTTTTAAGTACTGTTACACATGTCTACTTTTAAATTGTTTGTCTTTGTCTAATAATTTTGAAAACCTGTAGCCCTTTGGGATCGGTGATGAAAAGGGCGTTATAAATTAAATGTAAAAAAATAATAATAAAAAAATATTTACAGATGTGTAATCAAATACCATGTTCCATTTTTTGCATACAGTTGAGTTTGCTCTGAACATTGTTGAGAAATTTTGCAGCTAATCGTCAGATCCTGGGCCCAGCATTTTAACCATAGACTATTCACACAGTACCCCATGCCGAGGCTTTACTGGAAAATGTACAGATATGTGTTAAAGGCATTTAAAATGCATAGAAAACACAAGCTTTTAAATATTAAGCCTCCTGTGCCTCACATTAAATATATATCAGTTTTTTTTGTTGGTCACTGAAGAAATTGACTTTACTTCCCTACAAACTTTTTTGTCAATTTTCTCTCCAGTTCAGTCAGGCTAGACTGGAAGTCTGAGGGCTAACACATTCTTCCTTTTAAGGCCACCCAGTACATCTTTGCATCATTAGACAGCTCGACACGCTTGGAGGAGGCCACTAACTGCCAGTTCTGTTATGTCAGCGAACAGATGCCCGCGTTGGCCAGCATCATGCTCAGTGATGGGGAGATGACCATCGCACCCTCCCACAGAGGTTAATTATACTCTCTTGGACAGCTGCACCACTTGGGTGCAATTGGTTTCAAACTTTGTGGCCTGCACTGTTATTTAGAATGAGTTTTTTGTAAAAAATGCCTAAATGAGTAGGGTTATGCATAATGGGCATGTCTGCTACAGAATATAGAAGGAGATATTCAAAAGTAGAGTCTTCATCTGAAGCCTGGATGCAGGAGAGTATCAGAGATCCCGGTAATTGTTCCTCCTGCAGTGTACATTCTGTTCCTCTCTGCTTTTCAGTGTGAGCAGAGATGTTCACATCATTCCCCAACATCCTTACTTTCTCTCTCATTCTGAATGCACATGTTCTCTTTTGCATGCACAGACTGCCCATTTCATCCCCATTAAAAAGTTTCAAATTCTTTTCTAAGGTGTGTGTGTAGTTAAAGGAATGCCAAACTAACCCTGCATGCCCTAAATGGTTGCTAACGTGTTTTTGAACATGGTTTTGAATCCCAGGCGCCACTCAGGTGACCTTAAGCAAGGTACTTTCCCCACACACTGCTCTCTGGGTGAATGGGTTAAATGCAGAGAAAGAATTTCACACTGTTCACGCTGTGTGCTGTGCTGTGGTGTGTCCAAATGTGACTATAAGGGATAATCACTTTACTAATGATAGCGGAAAGGCCAAATCCTTTCGAATCTGCTTTTCCAGTTTTTCTGATCTTTTCTCCTCGCTGTCCTCCCACCTCCTCAGTCTTTGGTGCCCATTTCTTATCTTTTCCTGGGTCTTATTCAATACTATGTCACTCTTGCCTGGAGGTGTTCAATTTTGGTCCTGGAAAGCTGCAGCATAATTGTGGGTTTTATTTCTGCTGAAGTACACATACTGAACCTGGTCTTTAACTGTTGAATCAGGTTTGCAGTTTATTCAGGCATAATTGAAACCAACTGTGACTGAGACTAGTCTAGAATAAGACCCCCCATGGACCAGGGATGGACAGCCTTAGCCCTATCCTTATGCCTTTGCTTACCTTTTCTCCTCTCCTGGAGGCCGTATGATGGCTTCTGTCTAGGTGATGTCAAGCTTTATAGGCCCTCAACCACATGATGGCACTGATGGGGCTGTCCTGTTTCTGACCAAGGCTTTTGCAATCTAGAGCAATGTTGAGCCTCGACTGCCCTCCCTGCCCTTTTTCTTCATTCTCTCTCATCCTTCTCCCCTGTGTGACGAAGGTTCAGAATGAAACAAGCAACACAGCCTCTTCCCCTGACTGCATCCACGACCCTGTGGCTCTTTGAACCTATCTTTCCGGTGAAATGTGGCAGCAAGATGAGCGATGCCGTTCTTTGGCACCACAGTAATTTAGTTTAGTGCAGGAAAAAACACTTCCACCAGTCCAAACCACAAGATTACGAGAGGAAAAAAATGGCGTAATGATGGATATATTGTGGTGGAAGCAAGTTTTAAAGCCACAAGAAAAACAAACAAACTCACCCAATATTTCCTTGAGAGGGTACACGGAGCTGTAATTGTGGGAAAAGCAGGAAAGCAAGGCACACAAGTGAGTTCCTCGAGGGAAATAAAGCTTATCGTATCACAGGGCCATAAACTGCACAGTCCAACCGCAGTAACACACACACATAGACATGCACATCTCTTTCTAGTCCAAATTTTCTTTCATTCTCTCGCTGTTCTCTGCACTTTTCTGTCTCTTGTGCTCTGTCTGATGTATTACTTTGGACAAGATGTTTTAGTTTGGACAAGGTGTAGGAATGGATAAAATTAATTATCCCGGTCAAAAGCACACATGCACAAAACAAACTGAATAGTTAATGATTGCAAAGTTGAGACTGACTTAAAATGTCCAGATCAACTTGTGCTTTCATCTGGAAATGCCGGCATTTTCACACCACATTTTGTCCATTACACCTTATGCAATTAACATGAATGTCAAGTTCATTACCTCTTTAGGCTGTCATTTCCAAAAATCTGTACACAGATGCATAGGCCACGCTTTGATCACCAAATGTGTCTTGAGTGACTGAGAACATAAGAGATTAGGGGAACTATACATTTTTGCTGAACCTTTTTAAGATCACAGGGTTTAAATGAAGTTTGGACAGTCCTGGATGGCATCATGGAATTCTTCTGCTTGGGCTAGGGTCTGTCTCAGGCATGCATTAGTCTGTCACCAACAGTTTGTCTTTAAAAAGCGAGAGACGTTCCACTGGGGTGCGATGAAGGGCTCAGGAAAAACAGCGTAATCAAAGCTGACGAGATTATGAGTGTGTCCATCAGATTCTGGAGCTGGGACTAATTGCAGACCGTGAGAAGGTATTTACAGATAACATCAGTGAGTTTTTGGTTCTTCTGAGTTAAAAAATCATGTCGAATAACAATAGCAAGTAGGCTTGGGAGAAGAACGTACTGGAAAAGGTTTCCCAGTGTGGAAGCAGGAAATTGAGGAGTGAGCAAGCGCTTGTTTTTTTGTGTTTATGTTTGTGCTACTTTCTGGCATGAAGATGTAAATAAAGGCTTAATTTTAGTCAATCGTGTTGTTTATTTTGACGCTGGAGACCAACCCATGCGTGATAACCCAGATGTTTATGGAACACTGAGATTAAAGCAGTTCCTGCCTCTGAGTGAACCATTCCAC
Organism: Clupeocharax schoutedeni; assembly: GCA_037974565.1. Lineage (NCBI taxonomy): Eukaryota > Metazoa > Chordata > Actinopteri > Characiformes > Alestidae > Clupeocharax > Clupeocharax schoutedeni. The sequence goes on from JBBPDH010000031.1 coordinate 9,770,088, forward strand.
ATTCTTCCAGTCACACTCTAATGACAGCAAACACATCAAACCCTACACAAAGTGGCTTTAGGAAAACCTCCAAACTTTACAAGCATAATTAATTGGATTTTAAATGTATGTTTTTTGACACAACACTTATGAGGCCACCTCATTTGGTGCACCTACATTGTATCTTAACTTATTGTCCATTTCTGAGCTACACACAGTTTGTAGTTTAAAGCATTATTTGTTATCCCCCTATACCCAGGACCATATGACCACCAGTGGGCAAGTAGCATTTGGGGGAAAGATCATTCATCTCTTAAATAACTTCTTTAAAAGTATTGTTCACCAAAGAAAATGGCCAGTGTGCCTCCCTCCCTCGCCAATTCCGTGGGTGCATTCACCATGTCAAAAGGCATTCTTGCAAAAGCGCATTTAAGGATTTTCACTCTCAAGGATTTTGACTTGTATAAACAGGAATTGACATAAGCGGTACGCAAGCAAGAATTGGCATGTGTGGTACAACAAGGACACGACAAGGGCAGTTGGTAGCCTAGTGGTTAGGGCATTCGCCCTGTGATTCCCAAGACCACTAGGTACCTTGAGCAAGGTATTGCCCCACACACTGCTCCCAGGCACTATGTTTGTAGCTGAATGGGTTACAAAAAAAGAGGCCTGTCACGCCTGGGCTCTTCCTTCACGCAACAAGGCTGTGTGTTGGCCGTTCATTCTTGCCCCCTCGTGACAGCCCCACCCTGTCGATTTCACAACCCACCTGGTATGAGACCCGTTCGCCAGTCCAGATATGTGTGATCTGCCCCTGTGGTCCAGGAAAACTTTTGGAGATCCTGTGTGATGCTGGGTTACAGTCAAGATCTGGGTTACAGTTGAGTTCTGTCTGTCATGCTTTGAGGAAAATCCCCAGCTGAGTGAGATGTTTTTTTCTCATTTGACAGCCATGAAAATAAGAACAGTAACAGGCTCATTTTGACCAGTTAGTGGCGAGAAGGCAAACACACACATCATACCATACTAGAATGTTTTGGTTCCAGCACCCATAGTTACATTTTTGTACTTGTGTGCATACCAATTCATTAATGTAGGTACTCATTAGAGCAATAGAACAAAAACAATTATGTCAAACCCTGTGTATAAATAACAGCAACACACCTCTAAAGAGCCAGTTGGACTACTAAAATTTAATTTTTGATTATTTTTCCCAGGCTTGTACTCCATGATTCTGTTTACGACTCCATTTGCAGTCTGGTCATGGCTGTGCTTTCCTCTCTCTGGGCCATGATGCTGTTGTAGCTGGATGTATCAGGATTGTGTAACATGGGCCAGCATCACCGCACAAATCTGCATCCCAAGATAGATCTGCTGTTTAGTAGGCTAATTAGTTAATGTTTATGGGACATTACACTCTAATAGAAGAAAATTGCTGTTATTTCCCTCCAATCTTACTGTTATTTGAGCAAAGAACATGCAACAGCTGTATGTGCTACAGTTGTTTCAGCTGTGAGGGTCAGGGATAATGTAGCAGGCATAAGCCCAGCTATGAGCACCTTAGGCAAAATAAGCTCATAGGATAGTCACCCTGGACCGTACATGATGTCTACCAGCATGATGGAATGGACTTTCAGGCATTAACAGGTTGGGCTTTCAAATATACTCGACACTTTCCAAGGGAAGGTTATAGACGCTGACAACATCTTTTTCTTTTAACACAGAAGAGGGTAGATGAATAAGGCAGGGAATGTGTCTGAAAATAAATGGTTTATTATGTCTGTGAAAATGTTCTTTTACTTCAGGGTAATTGAAATCTCTGGTAATAGAAAGTCAAAGTGACCAATGCAATTCTCAATCCGTTTAATCACTCACTCCTCAAGTAAAGTCATTGTGAAGACTTAAAAAAAGGAAAACAATTCACATTGGTACATTTTTACACTAAATGGAGTTTGTTTTTTCTAAAAAAATTTTTTATTTAAAATGTGACTTATGAAGAAACCATCCATGAAATGGTTTTTAAAAGAGGTCCTTTCTACCTGTGACAATAAGACTGTATAATTCTTCCTCGTTCTGTAGGTGATCTTTTTCAGCCTTTATGACATCCTGTTCTCATTCAGACCGTGCAATAATGTCATCATTTTTTTAATCTGTATGGTATTGAATGTTATTCTGTTTGCACAATTACTCTTTATTGTCTTATCTTTATTCCTTTTGTTGCACTGAGCATTTTCGTGACAATAGAATTTCCCTCTGGATAAGTTCTTTCTTATATTATATTTGATCTTATCTTCTATTGCATGAGAGTTTGCTACTAGTTGTCACACACGGCCGGGCCCGTTCAGAGAGATGGCACAAGTGCAGACTTCCATATTGAATACTTTATTTTAAATGCAAAACAGAGGAGGAATGAGGGTCAAAGCTTAATAACAGGAAAAGAATCTGAATGAACACAACCCAGGTTAAAGTCAGGGTGGACTGACAAAGCTAAACTAAAACAGAACCAGCTTTATACAAATGTGCACGAACTAAAGACTAATGAAAAGGCAAACATAATTATTCCTTGATCCCTGGCTGGCTGAGAAGCCTTATTCCTAACTCCGACCAAGGACCAGACCACACACATAGTCAACATAAAAGTCCCTATAAATCTAGTCCTCTAACGGCTTCCAACTGGAGACATCACACTAGTAAACAATGATTTAGTAAGGACTGTAAGGTATCCGAAGTGAAAAGAAAACTTATTTTTGAGCGTCTAATCAGCAGCCTCTTGACCAAATAACATTCTAACCCCTGCCAGTCTTATTGTTTTCAAATGTGGCAAATGTCTTGTGGCAAGTGAAGTAAAACCTTCCCACTTGAGCGGCAGCATCTGGCCCCTCTGAACAGTCCTACTACTTGCTTGTGTTGATGCGGCTAAAGCAGTAAAATGGAGAAAAATGCACCTCACACCTCTTATTGAATGCATAAATCACTGGAGCATGTGGCCTGTTGACTGCTGTTTCCTTCTCCTCTAATGGATCCCTCGCTCCAGTTTTCTGCTCCCGCAGCGTGGAATGGAGGGACTAAGACACAGCGCTCTGTCAGCTGCCGGTGCTCATCAGCCTGTGGCGTGCCCATTATCCACAGCCCCTCTGGGCTTCCGCCGCTCGATTTTAGCCATAGCCGGCCACATCTGAAGGGCATCAGGTTTCACTGGGCCGTACTGTGCTCTCAACCCAATTGAGATGTTATGGCTCCTCTTAGTTATTGATGGTAAAAGCAGATCCAGTAACAGTAGGCAAGGGGCAATTATTTGTGTGGCACTAAAGCTAAGACAGATTTATTGCTTTATTTATTTCTTTTTTTTTCTACAGCTAAGTGGCAGTTTACTCACGCAAAATTATGATGGGTCTACCAGGCGCTTTGTTTGTAATTTCACTGTTCAGAGCTTCCACAATGGGCACACAGTTACATCTGTGACATCTAGTGATGCCGCAAGTAATGCCTTCATGAACAACCTTGATTTTTACTTCATGACTTATTAAATGTAATTAATTAGTGTAATATTAATAAGAATTAAGGCATAAGGAATTTCCTTTGACTCTAAGGCCGAATGTCTTATCCTATAGTAGCAAGTCCATAGGCCATGCTACTTTTAGTCCTGTTTCTCACAAACTCCTTAACAAAGTCTATAAAACTCTGTCTGCAACAGCCAGAGCTGAGAATGCTATTATTTTAATGCAGTTCTGAGATTCTCTGTATTGATTTCCCTCTTCCCTGGTGCTCCCACAATCCCCTCAGCATGAGTGTAGTACATCGATGCTAAACTCTTTACAGGTGAACATGTTCACTAATGAGGAGATTGGTCAGTTCAAGCATCCCTCAAAAACACTGATATAAAGAAAAGATTCATTAAGGCTTAGTTGGAACCAATTATTTACTCTAACGTTGTTTACTGCCAATACAGGCACAAAAAACGATGTATCACTCTCTTAATTCTCATTAAGTTTTTTTTCTATGCTGCTAACTGTCATGTGCCATAAGAATATGATTCCAGTGCAACATCATATTCTCTCTTGCAATAATATACTGTATGTAAATATGGTGCAATATTTTCATACCTGCAGACTAAAGGTGCTTTCAGACTGAAACTGAATGTGGCATGCGCTGCGCTTTGCTCTGAACTCCATTATTTTTTATGGCTTGCACGGTCAAAGTTCGACCGCTGCGCACCGTGACGCATTTTCATGCGACCAATAGAATCCAAGCATCAAAGCGGGTTAGTGTTCGGTCTGTTCCGTCTAAACACAAACCACACCCCCCCCACACACACACACACAAACACACACACACACACACAAACACACACACACAAAGCGCGTATGGAGGAAAAGCTAATCTTAAAAGTCTCTGAGTGTTCAGAATCTACAAAGCCCACAGCATATTCTCTCTTGGTG
>JBBPDH010000031.1:9868182-9885314 GCA_037974565.1 Clupeocharax schoutedeni
TTAAATAAAGCTTGAAACATTGGGGTGTTCTAAAACTTTTGACCGTTAGTGTATATAATTCAAAATCAAAACTAAATGAAGTCCATAGTGAACACAGTGGAATGGAATGGTGCCTGATAGATTTAGACATGAACACATGGTTTGGTGTCCAAAGAAAAACAAATCACAGAAAAAAAAACAGATTCTTCTCTGAAAGTTGAAAATACTGCAGAACTCTCAGATCGCGTTCCGTTCCTCACCTTTTTAAGCATGAATTGTTTAAATTGTTGCTCTCGTTCTTTGATGTTTTTTTTTAATAGTCACAAGATGTCAATTGATTAGGAACAAAATATGTGTTATGCAAATTAAGTTAAGGCAATTAAACTTGTCTAAAAGCTTTCTTCCTGACTTACCGCGCGATTAGTGGCCCTCGCTGAATCAAATTAATTCCCAGTTATTCTGTCAGAGGCCATGATGCTGTGTCTAATTAGGCTGATTGAAAGAGCAGACTGGGGTCAGTCTCTTACTCCACTTCCTGAGGAACAGAATTCGGGCGGAAATGATCCTAGATCATCAAAACATTCAACTTGAAAATATCTTGTTGAAATTGTCTCAGATTACGTCCAAGACTGCAGCTCATTTTCTGAGCATCACAGCTGGTTGAGTGTCTGGCTAAGTGTGATTGATGCCACACAAATCTGACCTTAGAACAGCAGATGGATCAGAGACAATTGTTACGCTTAGCGCAGAAACATGTTTCTTCAGACCCATTTACAAGCCTCATTTGCACCTTGTTACAAAAGGAATAATTGTGTTCTACAAGCTGGAAAGTGGTACCGCATCGACACAATCACACGTTTAGGTGACAACAGCGGTACAGCATTCAGAGACTAAAAGCCATTGCACAATAAACATCTATTTACTGGAAAATCGTAATTTATACTTCCACTCACTGGCCATTTTACCCTCAAGTCACCAGCCACCTTATTAGAAATATCTACCTTGTGCTTCAACTCACTGGACCCTCTTGTACTTAAATAGCCACTTTATTTGACACACTTCAACATTGCTCTTTTTACCTTGGACCACTTTATTAGAAACACCTACCTTGTACTTCCACTCCATGGCCACCATAAAAACATACCATGTGTTTCCACTCATTGATCCACTTTTTTTTTTTAGAAACGCTCATCCGCGCTTCCATTCACTGGCCACTTTATTAGAAACACTCACTTTATGTTTCCACTCACTGGACCCCCTTTTTTAGGAAACATCTTGTACCTCCATTCACTGGTAATTATCCATCTTATGAGCTTAAAGGTGTAATTTTATCCGTCTGTTGGACAGTTTGTCAGTTGCCACTGTTGCCCAGATACTACTTGGATGATTCTCAGTGTAGCAGGGACACAGACTTGGCAGTGTCCTGACTTCGTAGTAGTAGTAGTGTGTGTGTGTGTGTGTGTGTGTGTTATTCTGTTACAATGAACCACACGCAATGTTTCTGTGGATTTTACACACCTCCGCCAAGAGAGGACTGTGGCCCATCTGTTGCTGCCCAGCCTGTGTTAAATCTATCCTGGAGCCCTTCAGTGGTCACTATCTGTCCACAGAGCTGCTCTTGGCTGGATTTTCTCAAGCAGTGCCACAACCATCATCAATGTTCTTTTTAAGGAAGACTGTCCCACTATTGTACTATTTCAGCTCTTTCTCTCTCAGTTCAGACTGCATTAAAGGAACATCTCGCAAGAGTTTGGAGACATTTTTGATCGCTCATCCTGTTTTCTTCATCTTCCAACTCCAGGCTTAAGTGGAACACAGATGAAATCGACAGTGTGTCTTCAGCTGGCCTGTAAAAGAGTAGCAGAAGGGAGAGAAATGAAAGCGCGGGCGAGCGGGGAGCAGTCTGACTGGGATTCATTCAGTCCACACTAAAAGCCTCTCTCTGTCTGTGTGGCCTAATTCAGAGAGAGAGAGCGTCCCTCGGGAGCAGCCAGACGGCATGAATGAAGCAGAGGGGAGAGGAGGAAAAGAGAGAGGAGCAAGAGATAGAGAGAGCAAGAAAGGGAGAGGAAGCAAAGAGAGGAGAGAGAGATCAAGAAAGACAGAGGGAGCAAAAAGGAGAGAGAGAGTGAAAGGGAGGAGAAAGAGATTGAAAACATAAAAGCTTAGGAAGGGTGTGATAGATATTAGCAGAGGAGATGGAAAGAGAGAGGAGGAGAGAGAAAGAGAGAGACAAGGAAGAGGAGACAGGAGAATGAGCAAAAGGGAGAAAGATTGGGTTGAGAGAGAATGTGATAGTGTGAGTGTGCAAGAGCGAGAGAGAGGGTAGTTAGGGACGGAGCGGTGTGAGGGATCTAAGCAGAGAAAGAAAAAGAGGAAGCTGAAGACAAGGAAGGGGAGAGAGGGGAGACTGAGCTAAGGGGAGATAGAGATTGAAAGATAGAGGTAAGGGAGGGAATGTGATAGTGTGTGTAATAGTGTGAGAGAGGGAGAGAGAGAGAGAGAGAGAGAGCATTTCACACATAACGTGCCCACTTGCTGCCCGGTGCTCCAGCCCTGCTGCCTGGCACTGCTCTCTCAAAAATGAGCTTCTTCTTCATAATGAGCCGTTCTCCTCATGAAGCCTGTTAAAGAATGCATGGCAGTCTACCTCCCCGACTATCGCTGCCATGAGACATTTTCTGCTAGTAACAAAGGCCAAAACCATCTGTCTGGATTACAGTGTACAGACACAATTTCTTCCAGGGCACACTTGACGTCATACTCAGTATTAAGAAGAAATCTGGGGTAGTTCTTTTTAGCCCTTGGACATCAGAGTTTACTGATACAGAGTAAATATAATCGAGGTAAAAACAGTCTAGAACCGGTGTTTTTTCTCGTACACTCTCGCCATTTGCTGCTCTTTCTCTCGGCGGACCTCCACTCAGCCGCTCTCCAGAGTCCCTCCCTCTATGGGTTTACCCCACCCACTAGTGGGCGGAGACTATTCCAATAGATCTTCCAGTTAACCTAAAATACAAGAAATAAGAGCATGTTTGTTCTTTATGGACAACTGTGTGTGTATACATGTTTTAAAATTACAATAACTTTGGTTCCATGTGACACAGGAACACCAAAAAAAGCTCAGCATGACGTCTGACACATCGAGCATCAACACAAATCAGAGGAACTTCCATATAAGAAGTCATTTGGCCATATAACTATGATTTTTCATTTGTTGTGCGTTCAGCACAGATCCATACTTCTTGTTTTCTAAAGGTTAAGCTGTTTGGTGTAATTCAGAGTATTTTAATGATTGTTTATAGCTGGCATTGCTGGAAATAATGAACTGTTAAAATGGGATGCCAAAGGTCCTTGGGAAAGATCCCTAATGTTACACTTACCATGCATTTACCAAATCAGTGCGTTTGTTTACATGCACATGATCAGATACATGACTGCAGAAATTCAGATGTAAGCTACAATTTACAATTTACTTAATGAGTATTTATGAGTCACTCAGTATTCAGACTTCTAAATACACAACATGCAAAATCACTGTTGCTTAGAAACTTGGTAATAAATTCACCAAAGCGCAACACATGCCAAAAAATTCAAGCACTACAGAGCACCACAAAAAGCAATAAAGGAGCCACAGAGGGCTGCAAAGATAGTCAAAGGGGGCAAAAAATACCTCACAGCACTGCCAAGGGCCACAGAGAGCGGAGAGACAGGGCTGTTTAGCACCACAGCCACTGAAGGAAACAGAAAGATGGTCTGAAAACCCTCATCACTGCTTCCCAAGTCTTGCCAGAGCTTCGACTCTGGGGGCCATCTTGACATGACCAGGGAGTTTACTGGTTCTGGGGACCTCATCCAGAAAGCTCCAGGGTAACACCTGAGGCTCAGTGTTCCCTTACAAAGAGTCAGAGTCAGAAGGACCAGTGGAACCTAAAAACCCATCTGGTCAACAAAAAGGACTGACTGGATTTTGTTTGTTTGCGGAGCCAAACAAAATAAACCTCAGCTGCCTCCACCACTTCCTCCACCTGCGTCCCTCCTTCTCTCAGCAGTGTCCTTCCACTGCAGTTTAAATGTTCTCTGTATTCTTTTATTTCCATTATTTTTGACATCCCACTGTTTTTATGCTTAATATTTTATTCCATTCCTGTAAAGCACGTTAAATGTCCTTTGTCCATGGTAATAGACTATAGAAATAAACTTGACGTGTTTTAACTTACTTTAATGAATATGCCGTCTATTTAAAAAAAAACAGTTTTATAAAACACAGCAGTTGTCCTGTTTGTCTTGTTGAAATTCATCTAGACTTTATTTAATTATGACTTTAAAAAGGCAAGTAATCAGATTATGTCTTTTGAAGGGCAGTAATCATTAAAACAGAATGTTCTATACATTTTAAGTACATAAAGACTGTTTAAATCCGTCCATTCATTTCTTCAGCCCGGGGTGATTTTGCAATGTAGGCACCCAATCATTTACATATATTGGTTTTAAAGGAACAATAAAAAAAAACTGCCTTCATTGATGTAAAAATGTAATAATGAAAAGATTATTTCTGATGTATATCACAAAGTAAGTCATTCAGAGAAGAAATTGCTTTAATGCAGTAATCCTTTGGTTTGCATTTTAATGAGTGATCAGTATGTGTACTGGAATCCATTTCTAACCCTGAGGATGGTGATGCGGTACGTCCTGATGAATGGAACCACTATTTTGCAGGCAACACTGTTATTTTCAATAGTATACAATAGTATACCAGTAATAATCTCTATTTTTGTGTCATTTCTTTTTGCTGCTCTTTAACATAAAATCAGCAGCTCTTTCCCTTGTCTGTGTGTGGTCAGATGTGTCGGTGAGCCTGCTGTCATTGATGGTGACGTCCTGTGGCCTGGCCCTGTTTGGCGTCTCGCTCTTTGTTTCCTGGAAGCTGTTCTGGGTGCCATGGCGGGACCGCTACTTTCCAGGCAGTCTGAAGGACCAGCAGGGTGAGCAGCAGCTCGTCCCGACCGAGGAGGAGCTCCTGGAGCGCGAGTACAGCGCCGACTTCACCAAGGACTCCTCCGGGCCCATGCTGCTGCCCGAGTCGGCCATGAAGATCAGCCACACGTCACCAGACATCCAACTGGAGGCTCAGATGAAGGCCAAGGAGCATAACCATGTGCACATTGCCCGGGTGCAGCGGCAGATCACTGAGCCAACCTCATCTGTCCGGTAAGTCCTAACTGGAGCTTTCTTACCTTTTCCTTTTAAGCTACAGGCTTTTGGATTTCTTTACTGAAGAGTGGATCTTGCTTTCATGTTGTTATTTGAAAGTGAAATCATCCAAATGGCACATCATTTTTACAAATACAGCAGTTAGTGGGTGACGAGCAGTCACTGCAGTTTGAGGGATTAAACAAAGAATGTCCACTTATTTTGGGAGCAAGGATCTTCTGTCTTTTTCCCTAAAAATAAACATGCTGGATTTATTAATTTCCATATGTCCTGCACCTTAATCTAAAAGGCTGGGTTATCTTCCCTGTTCTCTACTCTGCACCATTAGACACTGCTGCATTTTCTACTGCTGTTTTAGAAACTGAGATGGCATTTCTTTCCTGGCGAACACAATGAAGCTTTATTTTGATTAGGGATCATCAGCCAGCTGCCTCGTCCTGTCAGCCTGGCAGATGTGTTTCTGCTAGAAAATTATTAGAAAAAACAATCTTTGCTACATAATCAGAAACGGATGAGTAGCTGTGAAGCAACATTTGTATAGACAAGATTCATTCAACTGCAATGATTTGGGAAAATTAAAATCCAATATCCAAATAATGAATTACTATAACTATAACTACTTGGGATATTTGCCAACATCACAGAAAATAAGCTTGGTGCATTGTTTTAATTGTCTAATTTCACCACTGTGTTAACAGTTCATCCAGCCATATTTGTATACTGGGTGTGGTAGCACTTTACCAAAGGGCAGCAAGACCAACAGTTTTAGATTCATTAGACTGAATAACAGTTCCTAAAGAGCCATGATGGAATCTAATTACTGAGGCCTTCTTGCTGCAGACATAATTCCATTCGGAGGCAGATGAACTTTTCCAACCCTGACTTCAACCCGGCTCAGTTCCAACGACAGGAGTCTCTTTCTGGTCCTGGCCTGGGCCGGATCAAACCGGAGCTCTACAAGCAGCGCTCCGTGGACACGGACGACGGACGCCACTCGGACAGCTGTGGTCGGCTACACTTCATCCTAAAGTACGACTGCGACCTGGAGCAGCTGATCGTGAAGATCCACAAGGCCGAGGATCTGCCCGCCAAGGACTTCTCAGGGTCCTCAGACCCATACGTGAAAATCTATCTTCTGCCCGAGCGCAAGACCAAGCATCAGACCAAAGTGCACCGCAAGACTTTGAACCCCGTGTTCGACGAGGTCTTCCTGTTCCCTGTGGCCTACGCCGAGCTGCACACGCGCAAACTGCACTTCAGCGTCTACGATTTCGACCGTTTCTCTCGCCATGACCTGATTGGACAGGTGGTGGTGGACAACTTCCTGGACCTGCCCGACTTCCCCAGGGAAACTAAACTCTGCAGAGACATTCTCTACGTCACTGTGGTAAGATGTTTCCTCAATCCAGGCTGTGGTAACTGTCTAAAATGTAAAGTGTATGCTCTTAAAATGAAGGCTTCTTCATTGTTCTTTGCTCTTGACTAATATAGAACAAAGCTTTGATTGGTATACACCATATATAAACATGCATATATATTAAGAAAGCAAGTAATATATATGTATAATTAATATTAATATTAATATATCACATAATTAAACAACAAAAAACGTACCTAAAATTCTAAACCTCTTGTTTTTGTTAATATGGAAGAATTTCTGATCATAAAGTCATGGCACTCTGGGCACTTTGAGCTGATGACATAGGACGCACAGAGCTCATAAAAAGTGAGACGTTTAGGGAGACCTTGGAGACTCCTATGAAGAGGCCAACATGAACAAATATTTTTGTAAAGAAAAGCTTATTACATTAGGAATAATGTGTTATGTATGGAAATGCAAATCATACATTTGATTCTGCTAAATTATATTACAAAACTGCAATAATGTAACATTCCCAGTCTCAGGACTCCCAGTCTCCCAACAGTGGAGAGGAAACTTTAGATGTATATGACAAAAAATGCCACCAATCCTGTCCCATGTATGGCTGTGCGTATCAAGCACAGGTCTTTCTCAGCAAATAACTATTCATTAAGGAGCAGCAGAGCTTAATTTGATTATATGGTGCAGTCATTTTCCCTTATTTAGCTTAAGCAGTTTTCTCTCAAGAGGCACATTTACAAAAACAAGGTACTAAGAGCTGAAATAAAATCTGAATCTCTGGCAGAAACCTGTAACCTATCAGTAAAGCAAAACTCACATTGGAAATCAATGCGAGGAATTTGTACATTGATAGAAGTGTCAGGTACAATTAAACAAGCTTGGGGAAAAACCAAAAGAAAATTGTGCATTTTGACAAGCGAACCGAAAAAAATCGATGTCTAATTCAATCAAAGATAGAACGGGTGCTCAGAATCGTCTCGGTTTTCTCATCTGACTTTCAAATAATCTTTTAGAGGAAGAATTTTGCCCCAGCAATAAAGCCAGCTGACATTGTTATTACACTCAAATCAATAACCGCTGATTGTTTTTGTCTAGAATGTGAGAGGCTTAGAGCCAAGTCCCTCAAAATCAGCAATCCCACTGTGACTTCAAGTGGATTTCAGGTCTAGAAGGAAGGGCATCAAGTGTTTAGAATCATTTCTTTTTGTCTCACTCTTCCCCGTCGGTGTTCATGTAAAAGGCTGGAAAGCCAGGAGTTATTCTGTGGCGAGAAGTGGACTAACAAGTTATGAAATGTAAAAAATGGTAATAAAACTTCAGTGCAGCTCTCAATAAATGTGTGCTGGAGGGGTCTTTCATCTTTAGTCCTCAATTAGAGGAAATGAGGCAGCCCAGCTTTCCTGGTGCCGATGTTAAATGGAGGAGACAGGACTGAAACGAGAGAGCGACAGAGCACCGGAAAGAGAGGGAGCTTCGTTAGTGTCATTTTGAAGTGGGGGCAGCTTTAAAGCTGATTATTTCTTCATTATTTCTTAATTAGAACCATCATTTCTAATTACGTAATAAGAGTGCAAGGCACCATAGTGTTTTCAAAATTATCCTCTTTGAGCAATAATAACGGAGATGAGCTAATTGACCGTGAAATCAGGATAATTGGACTGTTTGGACGCGAGCACCTAAGTGTTGATTCGCTGTAAGAACATCACGGCTCTGGTCTGTAAATAGTTGAAGGCTCATTTAGTGGGAATGGCAGCGTTGACTCTGCATGTTTAGAAATAGAAATAGAAATCTATATTGTTATTGTGCTTTAAGAACAATGACATTGTGTGTAGTCCCCTTCAGTGCAAGTAAAAATAGCATAACAATTAACAATTTTGAAGAGAAATAAAATGAATGATTATATAAATTTTCTGAAGTACAAAACAAGAAAACTACTGTATATAAAAAACAATAAAAGTACAGTTAGCAGCATGAAAGTTGTGTATTACACAGTGTATTAATGCCCAGAAGTATTGTACGGTAATAAAAATTAAAATTGTGTTTCACAGTGATTTAGAGACATATTCCCAGTGACAATGTGTTCCCACATGTCACATAAAACAGTATGGGATCACATGATTTTTCACACAAGTGCACTTTTTTTTTAAAGGTGATCACACATTTGTTCATGCTAACAGATCATTGAACTCCATGCATCCATGAATTTAAACCAGATCAGAAACTGTCAAATGAACTAACAGACGGTTGCTTCTAATAGACTATTTTTAACTGAAATACACTTTGAAATGTCTGTACCTGGATACATTCTGCCCTCACAAGTTTGGGCTAAGCTGGTTAGCAGAAAGCTAACAAGCGAACATGCTCTAATCAAGGCTGGTGCATCTATATAGCTGAACTAGGCAGTCCCCAACTTTATTAAGAGTGTCCCCATGGTCCACCCCTCCTCAGCTAGGACTGCCTTCCCCAGGCCCCCCACATTATTGGGCTAACCTGACAAATCAGAGCACTTTCAATCACTGTACCCTGTTTTTAGCATGTCTGGGGCAGCTGGTGGTTAGGGAGTTGCCCACTGGTAGTAGGTCAGTGCTTTACTTGGTGAATGGTGTTAAATGGTGTTAAAAGAATTTCACAGTGTTCACACAATGTGCTGTGGTGTGTTCACTTTACTTTACTGTGGCCGCATCTGATTATCTGGATGAAGCTTCCTTTCCTATCTGCTTTCTCTGATTTTACCTGATCTATAGCCTTTCCAATGGGCAGTGGATCAAAAAGAATTATTGACAGAATGCCTGTTTTGAATGCCAGGATTTAAGCTAGAGCTAAGATCCAAGACATCTATAGCACTGAGCTAACACCATCCTAGCTTGGCGCTGGTGTAGCATGTCAGCAGGGATTAACTCTAGCATCGGTTTAAAAACAAATTAAGCAAATGAATAGCTTTCTTCATTCGGTATTGATATGGACTGGCACTCAAATATTCAAGCATCTAATCAATAGAGATTATTTGTATTTTATTCATTCATTATTTTCTATTGTGTTAGGATGTTATTTACATTTAACATAATGGTCTGTTCCCTCTTGACCGTTTCATCTATTAGCCACGTAAAGCATCACAGGGTGGAGAAAAAAGATGGAAACATGTTTTTGAAGTAGTATTGAAATCCCAGCTGGGTGAGTGCAGTGAAAGTCCCAGCATTTTGGCTTTTGACGTCAATGTCATCAGTCATCGAAACTAAGTGCCTCATTTGAAGGCTCATTAGCATATTGTAGCAACCAGGTACGTAGTAGGTACTTTAATGTGCTAAGTTGCATGAATTAAAATGAGCTTTTCATTGGTTTGTGAGCATTTTTAAATTAAAAATACTTTCACTTCAACTCAGATGCTTACATTTAGTTGCTAAATGTATTATAATTGTTTTTTCAATTCTAACATTTGAGGTTTAGCATTTTATATAAGACCAAAATTATCAAATGAACATTTTTTTAAATGATTTTGCTGATAGAAGCTGGATGCACTACGGAAGTCCTAAGGATGTTCCACTTCTACTCCTACTACAACTACTACTTTGAATATCTACTCAAATTAACGTTTAAAAGATACTTTTACCTCTATCAGAGTAAATACTTTATTGATGTGATAGCACTTTTACTAAGGTGTGAACTTGGGCTTCTCTAGTATGGGCTGCACATGAGTTCAGTTCTGCTTGACAGGGGTACAAATATTTGACGATATATAACCATCTCCACAGATCCTTTTATGCTTCAGGAGGAACATAAAAATATACTTTGTGTGCATAGTTAATGATCGCCAGAATTGAAGTGACCTACATGCAATGTGGCAGGACAGGCCTTGCTTTAGAGGCTGCAGCTCTAGAAACTTATGGCATTTCCACAGATGTGTAGTCTCTGGGGCAGCATCAAGCTCTATAAGTAAACTGATTACTGTCTAATAATATTCCCATAGCAACAATGCATCCACACCTGTGACATTAAGATGTCTTCAGATAAGAATGTATAGTCAGGTTTCATGAGCTTTTATGTATTGGAAGGTCCTACAAGGCTGCAGGTTAATCCCCGCCTCGCACCCGTAGACCCCTGGAGAGAATCCCTCTGAGAAATGAAATGCAATGGATTTACCTTATATAACATACTGCTGTAAGCGAGACTGCACTTGTGGTCATAGATTTTTTTTGTTGATTTTCTGAATAAAAAGTCAATGCAACACCTGCATTACTTCTTTACAAATGAGAAGAAGTTAATATAACACCTGCATTACTTCTTTACAAAATAAACATACATTTTACGTAGAAGTAAGAAATGCAAAGAACTGATTTACCAGCTGGTTTGCATGGAGGTAAAACTGGGGTTGGGTGGCAGTCACTGGTATAGGAAATGCATAAATAGCAGAAAGAAATGGTTCCACTACACTCAAACAAATCCTGGAAGCTAATGTCCTACTGTCAGTGAAGAAACTGAAGAGGGAAGAGGCTGGATATTACAACAAGGCAATGATCCAAAAATGGCATCAAAGTCTACTTCAAGAACCAAAATATTAAGGATTTCAAACTGGATTTTACTGAAATTCTGTGATTAAATCCTCAATCAGTATCGAGACTGGTTAGATGAAGCTATTCATATTTATGAACTAGAAACATACATTGTGAAAACAAAGCTACAGAAAAAGTAGTAAGTAATAGTAATAGTAATAGTAATAGTACGGTTTTTATTAATTTCTGTCTGAAGGATACCCAGAGTTATGCACTGGCCACATTTTTTCTCCATCTGAAATTTAGCAAAATTGTAATAACTGCACATTCAAAGAAAATCATAAGTGTAATCCATTTTGAAGACTTCTGTTCACTTGAAAATTGGACCAGGTGGGCAAAACCTTTACACAAAATGTAAAGATTGTAAATAAAATACATTATTTCAGCATAATTAGTGTCTAAAAGTGAGCTAAATGAAAAAATAATTAGATAAAAATGAGACTTAATTAGATAAAATTGCTTGGATTTAATCTGTTGTGTTTGGACCAGTGGTGCAAAAACTGAGGGAACATATTTAAATAATCTAAATTTACGTAGAGGGAAATATAACAAGCTATGTTGTGAAAATAGCATTATTACTCCACATGTTCCTATTAAACTGTAGTGTTGTTTAATCAAGGTATATAATTGATATTTAATCTAATGTTTCATGAGAAATGTGTCCATTCTGACACCACTGAAGATTCCTTGAATGACTCCATAATGGCTTAGAAAAGCTTTTATTATTTAGCTTATAAAACTCAGTTAGGCCTCATCCACATGGACATTTGAATCTTGGATAAATGATCGCACTCTGAACGCCACAAGTGTTTTTGTTGCATTTTGTATTTGCACTTGATTGACTTTAGCACAACACTGGTGTTCATCTGACACTGTTTAACTCAGCCTGCAGCCCAAAGTGTAGTTTTGTGTATTCACCTGTGGGGGCTGTAATTATTCTCTCCAGATTGTTTACATGTTGGACATCCTGATTTGTATTACTTCATGGAAAACATTGTAGTCCTATATTGGAAACAAAGATTTATTGTTTGTTAAAACTAGCAATCGACATTATTGTTTAAAAAATCCTCCTCATATTGCACCATTTTCTTTGCGTTCATCAGGATTTCAGCAGAAATTTATGCCAAGAAAACGTTGCATGCAAAAAATGTTTGATTTCACCCGAACATCCAGCCAGCTTAATGTCCGCGTGGCTTTAATTAGCTCCAAAGAGCAGTAAAATGGCACTGCGAACGCCCAAAAACGCCTGATTCAGACATCTGTGTGGATGAGGTCTTAATGGGATTTCCTCTGTTATTTAAGAGTCTGGAATGGCTTTCGTATCCCTTGCCATATTAACCTTTTTATGATGTTATGTACACTAACTTCTACCATGTGAAATGAAATATTCCCAAATAAAAACATTATTCTATGCTTTACATTTATATTCTATAGTTCCAGAATTTTGTAGACAAGCAAATAAACAATTAATCTGCTTTGAGATTGGCTCTGTTTTTATTAAAATATTGGACATTCAGGATGTTCATTTAATTATAATCTTATTCTCAATGACATGCCACTTTGTAAGTCATTTCTGAGTCATCCGTGACTCTGTTCACCATTCTGGACATACCTAAAATTTCTCCAGCTCAATTTCAGTTCCCTGATGTCCTAATAATGACTTGAAACCTGTGAGGTTTCACAGAACGAGCGTATTATAATCTTTTTCTAAGCTTGTCTGGGTTACATTACAGGACTGCTGAAATACATTGGGGTAAAGGGCCTTGTTGAATTATTCAATATTTCTCATTTGTTTGAGTTTGTTTACCCTGCTGCTGACCTGCTGCACTGAACTGCTCAACAGTTTCTAGGTAATTGCATGGATAAGCTCCAGTGCCTAGTTTGTTATTATAAACTGGATGAGTGTTGGAGACCAATGTAATTATAATGGTCATCTACAAACAGATTTTGAAACATGATCTTTGAGTAGATCCTCAGGAGCTTCCATGAGTTTGAATACTGTGGTTCTGCTTCAAAGTGACAGCAGCAGATGCATCACAGGCCTTTCTACAGACCTTCATATGTAGGCCATATCTCTGGGGACTCACTACGAGAGACATATGTAAATACATAAATCATTTTCCACAGTTCTGATTGTATATTTAACATCCCATGGGGGGATGGTGGGTGGTGTAATTCCTGGAAAATATAAAATGTTAAATGTATATCTGCATGTCAAAATTAGATTGTAGGACTGAGAGACATCGAAATAAGTGGGGAAAGTTTTGTTTGAAGGAATGTTTATCATATGGTGCTCTCTCAAATAATCAAAAGAAGACAATGGTTTCATATTAGTTCTTTGGGCACAACTCAAATTGTTTTCTTTGTTTTTGTAGTTTACTGCCACTAATGCCTTAATCTTACTTAATCTTAGACCATAAAATGTTCAATTTCCAGTCTTTGATAGATGGAGATTGAAGGTATCCCGCCATCCTTTTAGCTTGGACAAGTTCCATTCAAGCCCATGAGCTGCACAAATTGTCTAGTTAACTGCCAGCAATCAGCAAAAGTAGAGTGTAATTTGAATTTGAGGGCCAGTTTGGTGTGCCTCTGGGCTGCATTATGGGACCGATGAGGTAGACGTGAAGTGCCTTGTTGAAAAACTCAATCATGCAAGCAATATTAATCAGAATTTCTTGTTTTGGCCCAACTACTGGTGTCCATCTTTAATGAACCTCTAACCTTACCTAGTGTTAACCTAGCTAATAAGAATAACTGACACCATTTAACATCATATGTCCGAGCTTTGCTATGTAGTTTGTTGGCATAATTGGGATTAGAGTTTTACATTGTAATTTTAAAAGTGAACTGTAAACAGACTTCTATCTGTAAAAACATTAAAACATGCAAGTTAGCTTTACAGCACTCAAATATATCAAATACATTCCTCAGTGCCACCAAGATGTTTTCATAAACTGCTTTAAATAGGTTTATATTGTGAGAATTGTAAGCATTATTAGAATTGTTAGGATTAAGGGTGGCCTAGTGGTTAGACTTTGCCCCTGTGACCAGAAAGTTGTGGGTTTGAATCCCAACATTGCAAATGGCACCATTGAGGGACCCTTGAGCAAGGTACCACCCCCACACATAGCTCCCTATGCTCCCATCACTTGGTGAATGGGTTAAATATAGAGAAAGAATTTCACACTGTTCACTCTATTAACAGTTGGGCAGAATAAAAATACACCCTACATTGTTTTCTAATCAGCACATAAATCACTGTATTTGTATCTGATACAGAGAAAAGGCAGCATTTTTAAAATACACCAGACACACATTGATTACAAGCAGGCACAGGTCCAAATCAATGGTGGGAGGGTTGAGGAGGACATGTTCTCTTTCATTTTCTGAATGAGCTCAAATTTGGGGTGTATGACATGTTTTATTGATGCCATTTTTTAAAAGGTTTTTTTTATAAATAATTCTCACGGTTGTGATTAATCGCATTGTTAAACGTAAAATTAAATAAATGAATTTAAAAGTAGTAAATTGCAGATGCTATTTTAAAAGTACTGCTATATGAACAAAAGTGCAATAACCTTTGGTTTGCAAATGCTTTACATAAAGCTATTTAACAGCAGTGTTCCATTTAGCACAGTTACAGTATTTCTGTAAATCTCAACTTAGACATTTTTGTAACATTCACGTTTTATCTAGGTTTTTATAGAAAACCAAGTTCCTCCCAACACCCTGATCACAACATTATAACAAGCATATTCTGGGCAACAAAAAGTTCACATTTATAAATATGTTTTTCCTGAACAGGTTCCAGCAGAAACCTTTTTTTCTTTTGTCAGGGAGCACCAGCAACAAGAAAGAATGTCAGGGCAAGGGGCTCACATAAAATTGCAACAACAAAAACATGCCTAATTTGAATACCTGATTAACTTTCAAACTTTAGCCAATTATAGCTGACATTCTCCACAATGGGGTCCAAAAATCAAAGGTCACTTTGGAAATTAGTTATATTGTTTCCATTTATGTCTGAAAACAAGCAGAAAGCTTTAAAATGAAAGAAGAGAGGAGAGGAAGCAAAAATATACAGGATTCTGCACTATTTCTGTTAAAATGTAAAAACATTGACTATTCTATCATTTTTTTTGTTTGTTTTCATCAAATGAGGGTGTTCAGGTGAACACGGTCCTTAAAGTGAAACGAGGGGCTTATTTTTCAATATTTCAAATGTTTCTACATTTCACTTAAAAAAAAACAGAAGCATTTTAACTAGTCATCTCAAACATTTGGGACTACATTTGTTTTGTTCAGTTAAAGTTGCTGAACGTATTCCTGTCTTTATTTAATTATATGCCTTTGAAAAAACAAGTAATCTGAGAGGAACAGAATGTAATTAGATTACATTACTTTAATACATTAGCAGGTAGGGATACATTTTCATGAGTTAATATCTGCTCTTGTGTTTTTATGCACCATAATCAGAATGAACTTTTACGTGTTAGTATTTTCCACCCTATTTTTATCATTTTTTTTCTTGTACATATGTAAATCTGTCAGATTGTTGCTTCGCTTATGACATATAAAAAACTCACTTTCATATTTTACCTTTAACTTCTTTGTTTAAGTTGTTTTACTCATGTTTAGATTTAACAGTCATAACAAATGAGCGCTTCAGGAAACATTTCAACGTGTGAAATAATAATCCCTTAAAAAATAATCCCTTCAAATAAAAAGAGCACCAAAACCGGGTTTTCAGTGATTCAGGCCTTTTAATAGATAATTGGTAAACTGTGCTGGGACATGTCTTTAAAGTAATCCTCCCAACCTGGCCTATAAATAAAACACAAGTTAGTTAATGTATGTAAAGGGCAATCCATTTCTCTCAGCTGGAGTGGAAGAAGAAGAGAGGGAGAAAGACTGAAGGATCTCTAATCCGGAAGAGTAAAAGGTCAATCATGATGATTTAGTGCCCCTGAATGAGCTGTCAGGAAGGCTCACCTCTGTAGCAGAGACAGCTTCTCTCAGACGAGTGTTAAAACGTAATGTCTAGAGGAACAGAAATAAAATGTAGAGAATGAAATAATTGTACAAAGACACTGAAAGTCATGTTCTTAAGATAAGAAAGAATTTTATTTATCCCGAGGGAAATGCTGTTGTCATGAAATTGCTCAGTGCAACAAGAAGAAAAGGGCAGCTAGTATTTTCTCTATGTCTGAGGCTTTTCTGGCACTTTCAGGTAATGTGCTACCCTTAACGTTTTTAAGTATTGCACCTAACTAAATATATCCTTGCCAAAGTGAGAAATATTGTTACATTCTGGAAAGCCTCAGCTATAGTAATATTTGAATAAAAAGTGAATGTAATGAAATTAGTTTTTTTTAATATTGTGTAAACAGGACAAAACATATTTTTGAGGTCTTCAAACACACCCTAAATATGTCTGAGCAAGACCTTGTAACATATGTACACAATATGTAAACTGTAGTGGAGGGTGGACAAGTTTTTGCATCTATCAAAATGTATCAGTTTGCAACATCACATTTTTCAGGCTTGGCAACAGGGTAAGATGTTCAAATTTGATCTGATCGGCCATGTCTGTTTATCAGAGGAGAGCCTTCAGGGCTTTCCAGGCCTTAGTCACTTCTGGAAACTAAAAATACATACCTAGCATTTTTTTCAGTTAAAGCTCAGAACTAACTGTTTGCAAACAACGGTTTCAAATGTTTGAAAAATATTCATTCTTACTGAGCAATCTAAAGAGATACAGCTCAGTATCTTTTACATTAGTCCTTTTTTTAAACAATATCAGACCTGATCTAAGCCCCAGAAATGGCTGGATATCCAGTGACATCATAAACATCTTCATTATCTTGCAAAAACCTAATACATTCAGTTTCCCAGTTCCCCTCATTCTTCTCCTTCCTTCCCTTCAGCTCTCCCTGTATTATTTGGTGTGGCAAGTCCTGAGGTTCTTTAAAGGAAACATGTTTTGTCTCATCTTTAAATGAAATAGTTTC
>JBBPDH010000031.1:9993433-10004945 GCA_037974565.1 Clupeocharax schoutedeni
GTTTGTGTGTGTGTGTGTGTGTGTGTGTGTATGTGTGTGTGTGTGCGTGCGTGCGTGCGTGCGTGGTAGTGTTCGCAGAGCAGCTTTTCTATGTGCTGCATTCCAGCAGCTTCGCTTCTTTTCTTTTTTTTTTTATTTTATCCAAACATTTGGAAATTTAAATTAAGTTTTGGTCAATAGTCTATAAAACAACAGGCACATTTTACACAGACACACTTCCACACATTCCAAAAGCAATAACCAGAATAAAACAATTATGGAGCCTCTATTGTTTTTCCATGGCTGTAGATATACACATGCACACACGTATATATTTCTAGATATAATGTGAAATAATATATGTGAGTGTGTGTAAACAGATCGTTTTTAATGTATGTTGATCCACAAATTTGGACTGAATGTCTATATTGTAATTTGGAGTCATAACATGTTTTTTCAAGCTCATCCTCAGAACAAGATACGATTAAATTCCTTGTCTTGTCAGATCATTGTCAGTTTGATCTGGTCATAGCTTCTTCATGCCCTTTGAAGCCACATCTTGAAACTTGCATAGATGGAACCCAATGCCTCAAACTGACATTTTTATCCAAAACAAGTCTGTAAGACCCGCAGCAGGGTAAAATTCAGCTCCCTTGTTTAGTCTTCCACTAGAGATGTTTGCTTGTTAAGCTTGAGGAAATGTTAAAATGCTGTGTCGCCTGTTTTTCAGCCCTTTTGGCCGATGGGAACAGGATGTGCTCGGGGCTTCCTGGCTGCTTTTGACACAGTGTGGATGGTGCAGGGCTGGGCGCAGGGCAAGACACCACTGGAGTTACTGTCCGAGAGGTCAGCACAACCCCAAATGATGAAGAAACAGCTTGTGCCGCTAAAATAGCAGCTTCATAAAGTTTGAGGACACACCAGGACACATTTATAATCTCTAACACATTATAGAATGATTATATGGATGTAAATAAAGTCAGAACTCTCATCAGTTACCCCCAAGTCTCACCAGGACACTTTCATAATCAATAACGCAGAGAGAATAACTCGATACGTTTACACTGTTTTCCATGTTACCGAAAAGTAGGACTTGGGCTGCAATATCACGATAAACTGAAGTAACAAGGATAATCTTCCTCTTCAAACCTGTAGGGAAAGTATCTATAGACTGCTGCCTCAAACCACAGCAGAAAACATCACCAAGAACTTTGAGCAGTACACCATAGACCCAGCGACCCGATACCCCAACCTCAACTCCAGCTGTGTCCGACCGCATCAGGTAAGGGCCCTTTCACACACACCTTGCATCACAGAATTTGTAAGGTTTGAGCACAGTCGTGTTTCACTTGTATCTGTATGTCTCTCTTAAACTTCTTTCATTTTGTCTGTAAATATAAGGTTCGTCATCTGTACATTAACGGAGAGGAGAACTCGTGTTCAGTGGAGCGAGGAGGGCCCACTCGCAGATCTGCCAATATCTCCAGAAGAGGTGAGAACAAATAAAACAATGGGAACATTTTTATTCCTTCATCTAGTGGGCTTAGAGCCATAGATGTCGTTGCATGAAATTATCCCCATTGTAACCGAGGCTGCTTACAATAGTGCTGAAATTGGATAAATAGAGCTTGAGAGCTCCATCACTCTACTATAATAATGGACCCTGCCATAGAAATATCTGAAGTGCATTTGGTTCTTTGGCCAAAGCACAGCTCAGGTTGGAACTAGTTAACTTTATGTTTACAGAAAAAGACAGAAAAACAACCTATACTCACCTTACCAAAACACGTAATTTGACCAATAATCCCCTAACTTTGATATAAAAGCATATAAAAATATAAGGGTAGCCACTTTATTTAATACAATATTACAGTATTGCAGTGAGGAGATTCGCAAATTAGCTACATATCAGGCTAGTGTGCTGCTGCTAAATAATTTAGATACAATTTATAGCTGAAAAATTGTATAGATCCTCTGTAAAATAAAGTCTTAAATAAAGTAATACACTGATTTTATTCTGATTGCCTATTGCTGCATATTATCAGCTGCTTAGTGAAACTAAATAGGATGAGCTCAGCGTTAAACCAGCTTGGCAGAGAGAGATAATTTTGCATTTTATCGACTTCTTTGATGCGCTCTGGGATAATAATATCCATGTAATGTATATTAAAATGTATGAGTTCACTTTTGGAATTTGTGATTATGGTCCAATCTATACATTCGATTGACTGGAATTGAAATGGGTTGGAACACGGCATTTACTGTATTCTTAATCAAGTGTTTTGGATGGTTTGAAGTTCTACAGAGTACAGTACATCTACCTTTTGGCATCAGTAGCTGTTCTCCAGCACTCCAACCTTCCAGCACTGCATATCTCTCGCCATGTCTCTTCTCATAACATTCATTTCGTATCCCACCGGAGCCAAGCCGATCCCCTGACCCCATTCACCTGTTTTCTGCTCATTAGTAGCCGTCGTGCTGATGGCGATCCTGGCTATTTTGGATCAGTTGTCTAATCCGTACCTGAGTCTAATTTGTGTGTGTGGCAGTGCTTTGCTTGGACACCGCAGAACAAAAACCCAAAGGCTTACCACAGTTCCACACCCTCAGGTTGTGGGCTTGTGTTGTGACACAGGATCAGACAGTTTTAATGTCCCAGTTTTACCAGATCTGACCTTCTGATTTCAAAACTTTTGATTTCGGAGAAAACAGCTCATTCTACAACTGAACAGACACACAAGGACATAAAGACAAGAACGTACACACACATACAATACGTGCATGCATACATACATATACACACACACAGAGTCTTGTGCAAAAGTTTGGTCACCCCTATATAAAATATAGTGTAAAGTCTAAATAAAGCTCTCCAGAAATATAGTGTACTAAATACACTGTACTATTTACATAAACTGGTGTGGTCAGTAAGAGAACTGGATATGTGGGGAGGAATGTGCTCCTCTGAGTGAAGTGGGGTAGAAGGAGTAGAGTTGTACTGAAGTGTGTGTTTGCGTGCTGAATGCGTCTGCACTGTGCTCTCTCAGAGTCGGAGGTGCGGCCGAGCCGCTTACTGCTGTGGTGTCAGAGGCAGACGCAGGGCTACCGAGGAGTGAATGTCACAGACCTCACCACGTCCTGGAGGAGCGGCCTGGCCCTGTGTGCCCTCATTCACCGGCAACGCCCTGAGCTCATGTGAGAGGCAAACACACACACACACACACACACACACACACACACACACACACACACACACACACACACACACACACCCCTGTAACACACATATATACATACACTTACATACCTACCTACATACATACACACACATACAGTCTTATGCAAAAGTTTGGCCATCCCTTGATAAAAAAACGGATTTTGGTGATTTTGTAATTGAAAAATGTTACCACCGTCTCTCTAGGAAATGGAAAAAAGACAATATTTTCAGCAAACATTGATGCATGGTTGTGTTTTATGCCATAAATTGAGCAAAAATAAAAACATTATTATGGTACTGTGCAAAGGTTTGGGCACCATAAGAGATTCTATTTACAAGTTTTCAGAACTTAATCAGCTCGTTACATCTGATGCATGGCAACAGCTGTCATTAGTAAAAGTCAGCTGGTGCCAGTTTCAAAGCTTTACAAATACTCTGACTTCTCAAACCTTGTGCACACACTTGTGGACACTCAGCAACCATGGGTTCCTCTAAGCGGCTGTGTAAGACTCTGACAATGAAAGTTATTGATGTCCACAAGCAGATGAAGGCTACGAGAAGATATAAAAGCGCTGTCAGCTTGCAGTTTCCACAGTGAGAAATGTAATTAAGAGATGGCAGTTCAGGGCAAATGTGGAGGTCAAGATGAGATCTGGAAGACCAAGAAAACTTGGAGATAACTGCTTGTATGCTATGCTTGTCAGAAAGACAAGTCAAAACCACCATATGACTGCAGAAAACCTGCAGGAATGTTTAGCAGACTCAACAGTGGTGGTGCACATTCCATAAGACCTTCATGGAAGAGTCAGCAGAAGAAAACCTTACCTGCATCCCCATCATAAATCCAACATCAGATGTATGCATATTAGATGCCTTAAATAATCTTTGAATTGATCGTTCAAATACATTAGAAACCAAAGTATTATTAACACAGAACTTAGTTTAGTGCAGTGGTTATAAAGAGTACAGCCGTTAAGCACTGATTTTACACTCGCACATAAATGCAAAACATAAAACCACTTGTCCTCTCAAGCCTTGCACACAAAAGCGGCATTGATTCTGTAATTTCGCCCGTCAGCACCTCACTGTTCTCACACATATCGCCTCTAGACTACAGTCACAAGTTGTTTGCTTGAATATAATCACATTGTTATGAATAAAGCTCTTTCACGTCATCTGCTTGGTGGCAGTTAATTGACTGTGCAGTTATACATTTCAGAGAAATTAAGAAATATGCTCATAAGAAACCAGAGGTCATTGCACACACATTGAAGGCACTCTGGATAGTGACTAAATGTGAACACACACCCTAAAATGTTCTGCAAGTCTGATTATGTGACACCTCTCTAATCATAGTTTGCACTCACTTCAGAGTGGACGGCCACTGTCATGGCCAGGACACCCGTCATATTGCAGCTGTAAATCTTGTCGCCTTTCTGCCTTTGCTCCTGTGCGTGTGAGTGTATGTGTGTCTGTTGGGAAGGATGAGTTCAGTGCTGACGATTGCAGGGACCTGTGACTTTATCAGTGTATTCTTACACTTTATCACAGTTTTCAGGGGAAGAGAGCCAGTGTTTTTGTTTATGGACAACCATAGATACAGCTCGCTCAGACTCGCACTGACTGGTTAGAGTGGAGCGGCTCGCTATGTCTCGACTGTCTCACCGAGGCACACAGAGGGCTGTTTTAAAAAGTTTAGTTTGTTCTTTATTTTCTACTCTTAAGATGTTACAGCCAATTGCATTGCACTGAGACATAAATAAGATTTTAAGCTCTTAAATATGTATTACTGTAAAACACCGGGCTGCACTGGGTCTGATGTATTTCTTTTCATATTTTATCCACCAGATAATTCTGCAATAACTATGCATGCAAAATACAAACATCAGCTGCACTATCTATGCTGTTTTATTCTTAGTTGTGTCCACTTTGTGTAAACATTAATAAATTGTGAAGTTTAAATTCAATGACAGCTTGGTTGCTGATAGGTTGAAACCAAATGTTTACACTTGTCATATTTATTTGAATATATTTTCCTACATATTTTTATTACTTATTTTATTGCTTTTTCTCTTCAATATATTATTTTAGTGCACAGTCCCACAGAAGTTTCAGAGGCACATTTCAATATGTGTTGTATTTGCTTAACTGTGTATGTTTCATTCACGTTCTCTGCCTTTTTCTTTCTCGTTCTCCTCTCAGTGACTTCGACTCTCTGAACGAGGCAGACGGTGCTACGAACAACCAGCTGGCGTTTGAGGTGGCAGAGCGGGCATTTGGTATCCAGCCACTCATCACAGGGAAGGAGATGGTGGCTGAGCCAGAGCCGGACAAACTGGTCATGGTGCTCTACCTCTCCAAATTCTACGAGATGTTCCGCAACTCATCTTTACCTGCACCAGGTATGCTGGTTCTGCACTTTACCACCACAGCTCTCCTCTCAGATTCCGTTTTTAGGGTGTACTCACACTATGCAGTTTGAACCGTGCCCGAATGTATTTGACCACCAAAGCACGGTTCATTTGACTAGTGTGAGTGCTCTGAACCGTGCCCGGGTGTGGAAGAGGTGAGCCAGAGCACGGTTCGCATGTAGTGTGAGCAAACGACTCAAAACTACTATCAAAAAAGTAAACAGAGCGATGGACTGCACTGCGTTCAGTGAGAGAGCGCCGCTCTTCCTGTTTATCCCGAAACCATAGCACCCTGATGCAAAGGCGTGCTCTGGCACGAATGCAGAAATCTAATGTAAGTGCGGGACAGAGAGGGAGTGGGGAGGGGGGACAATCGTACTCTGGCCCGTTTCAGGGCAACCGTGCCTAGTGTGAGTACACCCTTAGTCACCGGTCAGTGAAGGGTGAACTGTCTGAGGGAGTCAGCACCAGTCAATGTCAAATTAACAATCATAAGTAATTACCCATTAGCAGCTTTCAATTTTAGGCATGCCTTATCCCCCCTGTGGACTAGTTTTTAATTAAGGTTTTTGGTGGCAGCCTGCATTCTCGGGTGATGCGAGCATTTGAGACATTTATCCGCGGTTACCCATAACTGACTCTGGGGTGAATGAGTCTTTTTTTTAAAAGGTTCTTACGCTTTAGGTGGTTTCTGGGCCCTACATGCACATGCACAAAAAACACAAAATAAAACCGTTGTTCTCCGTCAGTACAGGGAATAAAATCAAACTGTTTAATATTTCACTCTGCCTACATACAACACTAGACTGGGAGTGAAAGTCTGACCTCATTTCCATTATGCATTCAGTCGTGATGAAAGTATCTGATTTATGTGTTTTTCATCTGGAGGATCAGATAGAATATCATTTTCATATAATAGCAGTTGGCAGAATCATTATTCTTTTTTAATTCCGCTGTCAAATGTTCCGGGAGTGCTATTAGGCCTTATTCTTTTTTCGTGATCTATGAAGATCAAACTCCTCACTTTCCAGGCAACAAGCTTATGTTCTTGGTTTGCAGGTGCTCGGAGAGAAACAGACGAGAACAACGAGGACTATTCATCAAAGTCCACTAACTCTGTTTACAACTTAATGAACATATCAGTGCCCAGGAAGCGGGTTCCAAAGGTAGCCTTTCTTCTCCTCCTCCTCCTCCTTTCTTCATCTGTCTTTTTTTGTGCGCTTATGTATAAATGGACCATTTCTGTGTTATGGTTGTTTGTTTCTATCACTTGTGATCAAAGGCATTTTCTCATCCAGTATATTTCTCAAAAAGGACCTGTTTCATTGCTTACAGGATGAGAAAAAGTTAGAAGACAATGACCCAAACAAGAAGAGAAGAAAAGGCTGCAGCTACCTGGAAGAGGTTTGTTTCAGCAAAGCTTCCTTTAAATGTTTTAATGTATAGACGAGTCTTATCTTTATACAGGTAATAACCTCTGTGTCCATCCTTATTGCAGCTGTCCGATCCAAGTGCCTTGCCTGCAGGGGAGGGACTGGAGCAGAAGGAGAATAAAGTGCGATCTATGGCGACTCAACTTCTGGCCAAGTTTGAGGAGAACGCCCCGAGCTGTGCTCTGCGTCGACAGGTATCTGACCCTGAGTCAGTTATGCACTCTGTACTTGGAGTAATTGTTCCTGAGTCAGTTCTTATGCACTGTGTATTATTTGATAAACTGTATTGGAACTGATTAAGGAACCATGCGTATTGATGCATATAGATGTTTATGGTTCTGAGTCAGTACTTCACACAGTTTGAATCAGTGAGTTTTCAATAACTGGTACCTAAATCAGTTTTTGCTGGAAGTGGCTGATATGGGAAAAAAAGTAACAATTTTTGTTACAAAAATGTAACTATTATATATCAATATTTTCATGATATATAATAGATATGTCAGTATTTTCAGATAAGAACTAAAAAGACATGCTAAGTTTAAAAAACAAAAAAAACTGACACAGTTCTTCTATAATGAAGTCATTTTTCACTATAAAGATAAATATTTCCCACCCCCTGGTCTTATACGCTTCCTGCACTTCCTCATACACATCTCGGAAGAGCTGGTTATCACTAGATATGGAAATTATTTAAACATTTAGTACCAAGATATCACACCAGTATTGTAGCTACAATCTTGAATAAGCCAGTTGAATATTTTGATGTGTTCAGTGAGCATTTTTTCCAATCACAGATGGTCTTTAGACGTCTGAATGAATTAAGAGAGATTTTCACCAATCTCTGTATAAATTGTGGTGTTGCAGAGAAGCTTACTGTCTCAGCTAATGCTAGCAGGTTTTGTCCTGTTTACATGTTGCATGTTCTGAGCTTATTTGTGGTATGCTGCTATAAACATTTTGAAAGAAACTTAGTATGACAGATTATCTAATATACCACGACTTCTCTGAGGGAACATCTCAGCCATTGTGGTACCACAAGGGCAGCCGTAGAGTGAGGAAGCTGGTGGAACTCGAGTCAGCTTGCTGGCTCTATTCCTGGGCAGAAGTTCACACTTGTCTTACAGAAACAATCTTGATGAATGACTATATAAATCATTACTGTACGCATTATTATACATTGCACAATCAAGGGAGCACTTGTGCAGTGTGCTCTTCCCTGAGATCTGTCTGTGCACATGTCTGTTAAGTGTTGCATTTCACAGTTATTTTGTGATGTCTATTACACAGTGTTCTAAAGAAAACAATACTGAATGGAACTTGCTGAGATATGAAATGGTTGGCAGGAGGTTGCTTTAACCTTGTTTTCTTTTAGAACATTCTTGGTTCACATTAATCTCATACCCAGTCAAACAGTATCTTGTGCCCTGAGATTAGCTGTGGTCATAAGAGGTTGTCTGACCTCCCTGTCAGGGGATTATAGGATTTAGGTCATGAACAGTACTATAATACAGTATATGAACTGCTTATGACCTTTGTGAACAGTTTGCAGAGGGGCCTCGGTTGGCTGTTGCGGTGGGGGTGGGGAAGTGGGGGGGGGGGAGCTAATTACCCACTGAATGTCAAAGTGCCTAAAGCGTTGGAGGTGTAAGGTTCTGAACACTTTGTTACTTATTGACTTTGTCTTCCATCACAAGTATTGCAGCTTAATGTTTGAGAAAAAAAAAAGCTTCAGCAATAGGCCTGTACATTTAACTAAAACACTACGGCTTCCCAGAATTGATTTAATTTAATAACTGAATGTTTTGAAATGTCTTTTTTGTGACTTCTCATTTTGTCTTGTAAACTTTCTGTGTGCGTTCAGTCCTGTGGTTCTTTAAACCAGTCAGAGCCTGATGCTGACTCCTCTGGGGAGACCACTTCTCTGGACATGGCAGAAAACCCTCGCTTTGCTAAACCCAAATCCCCTGCCCCTCCTCCTCCACCCAAACCCAAATGGCAGGTAGGCTTAATCTATGATGAAGTAAGGTTTAACACAGGACCTCAGTCTAGTACTTTTCACACAGTTATTAAGTACACCTGCCTTGTACTTACACTTTTGGCCATTTTATCGGAAACACCTAGGTTCACTTTGGTGCTATAGAAATATGTAAAGGTTGTTTAAAGAACCATATGCAAATATCATTTCTATCCCATGATAACAGTTAAATCATGCAAAGAAATTATGTTTTTAGAAGATTATATGAGTCATTGTTCTATTGTTGCCTCCTCTAAAGAGCCACGTTTCAAAAGTGTATATCTGTTACCATTCTTTATGGAAGAGGACAGTCATAGGGCCTCTCTTGGTATCATTAAACCAACATGGTTGTGGCCAGATTAAAAGTGCATTCACACATCAGTTCTAACTATGTGTTGTTCTCCAACATTCTAGGAGAGGAAAGAAACAACCATATTTCTAGTAACTCATCTTCTCTAGTAAATCTGCATATTTAAAGCAAGCATTGCTGTGTACTCTGGTGGTGTATGTGTATGTCACTCTGTGTACCCATTTCTAGCCGTCTCCTTACTTGAGACTCCTTGAGTCTCAATTGCAGCCTGGCTACAAGCATGGAAATGTGGAAAACCAGCATTCTCACCAGTCAGCATACGACCACATAGACAGCAATGGTGTTCCTCAAACACCGGAACTCCAGTTCAGTTACCGTACTGCAGAACCCTGGTCCTGTCCTGAATCCCACTTTAGCTGCCAAACCCCTGATCCCCGACACAGTTCTTCATACCATCCTGCCCCAGCTCTGGAGCAGGTTTCTTTCCATCTCTTCGAGGCCAGAGAACCCTCACTATCCTCCAGTTCTCCAGAACCCCCCCTCTCCTCCAGTCCTGCTTTGGGAGGGATGTTCCTACGTCTGCAGCAACTGGAACACCAGATCAGTGAGGTGAATTGCATGGTGATGCACACTTGGGTAATTTCCCCTTGCAGAAATGCCACTAATCTGATGTCCAGTGTTGATCTTGGGCCGATGTCAGCCGAAAACCCTGGATTGGTCATTGAAGAGAAATATAGAACAAAATTTATGCAATTTTTCATTTCTTGTGGTCAGTCGCCACATGTAGTCTTAATTTTTTTACATAAAAACTGTATTTCATACTGAACTGACTACATTTTATATTGAGATCTTATTTTGCACACATCTCTGCTGTAAGTGACCTTTTCTCACTACACATTAATTAATATTTCGAAGTGTGTGCCATTTACCAATCATTTTAGCTCATTATAATGCCAGTAACTGAATAAGAAATTGAGCTGGTAAATGGTATCGCCAGTTTTTCACCCTGGACTCTATGTTCAGAAGCCAACAAAATGGGCTTTGTTGCTCTGAAGCGGGAGGATAAATCCCTAAACTACTGTAGCTGTTTGTTTTTCTGTTAAAAGCATTCATTAAGTTCCAGATATTCAAATCACAATAGCTCAGTGTGTAATAATGTTGCATGTGTTTGACCCTGCAAGGAATAATCGGATTGCTCTTGGAGAACAGTGCTTTTCCTCTTCCTTCTGACACCTCCTTTTCTTCCCTTTGCCCTCCGGTTGGCCTATAGAAGAAAGCAGAGACTGAAAGAGCTCGAGAGTTCAGCAGAAAGAGTATAAGGGAGAGAGCGGAGCAGCTGAGCTTCCTCTTCTCTGGCAAACACCCTCAGGTGATAGTCAGGGCCAGGCAAATACTCCTAATCAGACATTGTGGTGATGCAATCCTGCCTCACCTGCAACATCACTAATCCCATAAGTGGTGGCATGGTCCAGCCTACACGTGTAGTCAGACTGATTTTTTTTCACCATTTTTGGCCTCTATCTTTAATTTTTTTTTTTTTTCAGATATAAAGGTGCACTAGATTTTTTGCTGCCAAGCAAATAAAAATAATGAACCTTGCATGATGTTATGAGACTTGCATAATATCTATAAAATATCTCATAGTTATGAGAAAATCCCATTATTACACAAAAGTATCTCTCAATTATGACAACGTTGTTTTAAACGATTAAAATGTTCTTTCTCATAATTACGAGTAGGGCTGGCCCAAACATTTCAAGATCAAATATATATTAATTATTTGTCACAAACACATTCAGCATGCAGTGAATTAAAATCCTGAATCTTGAGTGATACCGTTAAGACAGTGCTCTGCTGCTTTGACTTGCTGCAGGGTTTTGGACAGAACAGTTCCCAACTTCACAAGCTGTTCCCATTTTACAGGCTTTGGATACTTGTTGGTACTTTGGAATGAGGACTCTCAGTGTTCATTCTCAAAAACAACCCTTAAAATAACATTTGCGTGTTATAATTAGGGATGTCCCGATCCGATATTCTGTATTGGTATCGGTCAGATCCTGACCTAAATTACGGGATCGGAAATCGGGAAGGATTTAGAAACGTAATCCGATCCATAAAAAATGCGGAAAATTACAGCACGCCTAACGT
>JBBPDH010000031.1:10005045-10015802 GCA_037974565.1 Clupeocharax schoutedeni
TTAAACATTACAGAGTGTAGACAAACACATGGGAGTGGTCATAAACTTAACTAAGTAAGAGATGCACTTAGTAGAACTATCTAACAACCACTGTCCTATTTAAGTTCATCCCTGTTACCAGACTGAGTTGGCATGGTGTGATGTTCTCCTGGCATCTCAGGTCCAACATGGATGCTTGATCACTCAACAACTCACTCACCTCCCTATATGTCTCATACTTTCTTACATTCTTTCTTCTACCCTTATACTTTCTTTTTCCCTTCATAGGTAGATGAACCCACCCCTGCTCGTGTTTCTCCTTCTTCTAAACCCCCCTCGGTCCACTCTCTCCCTGCATGTTCTGCTCTTTCCTGTCTGCTCTCTCCTCTTCCTCCTCCTCAGCATAAGCAGGTAATGTCAACCGCCTCTCAGATCCTTCTTCTCCGTAGGCTGAGATATATTTGGGTTCTTGACAATCGAGTGATACAGGATAGTGTTTCATTCTTGTTTGTTTGGGGTTGAATATTGTAGATGAGGTTTTAGGACACATGACCTACTGTGAGTGTATCAAAAACTATAGGCAGCTGTTTTCACCAGGGTCTATTTTCACTAGCCG
Organism: Clupeocharax schoutedeni; assembly: GCA_037974565.1. Taxonomy (NCBI): domain Eukaryota; kingdom Metazoa; phylum Chordata; class Actinopteri; order Characiformes; family Alestidae; genus Clupeocharax; species Clupeocharax schoutedeni. The sequence goes on from JBBPDH010000031.1 coordinate 10,005,641, forward strand.
CCTCCGTTGTAGAAGTACTGATCTTGAATCATTTTTTGTGATGTACATACAGAGGAATCTGTCTTATATTTTACAGCCCAGAGTAAGCCATATCGAGTCCTAAACCACAGTTCATACCACCTTAATGAAGAGCTGGATGAGGTCATAGCAGGTGGAGAGAAGATTTAGAAACTCTTGTTTAAACATCCCATGATATGAAAATGTCACTTTCTAAGATTTTTTAACATTAATATGAGTTCCCCTAGCCTGTCTATGGTCATGCAGTGGCTAGAAAGGGTGATGGGTCTAAAGAGTGCTTTGATCATATTTCTCTGCAGTTGAGAGAACAGCTCAAATGGCCCCATCTGGAATTTGGGTCCGCATGTCATCATAGAAAGAAAGGTTACCTCCCCTTTCTCATGCTTTGCCCACCCAGAGAATTTCGTACCCCTCCCCTTAAAAATTGGCTCCACCGACTGTCAATGTGATCGTGTGAGGGACCACTTTTCCCTCTAGAGACATCATGGTTTGCAATCAAGTGAAGCATGGCAGTAGCTCTGTGCTTAGACATACAAATGAGCACAAATGTATGAAGGAAGGCCTACCGTAGCTGCAAGCTGGCCCCACCCCCACCCTCCACCTTGACCCGCCTCTCTGCTCCTAATTGTCAAAAGCTAGAGTGGGACTGGCTATAAGTGCCTGTAATTCTGCACCATGGATGAATTTCGGAAAGCGACATCAGATACAGCATCAGGGGACCACTAAGACCTTTATACAAGCTTTAAAAAAAATCAGCATGTCATTGGACCTTTAACTCTATCAGCCTGGCTGCTCCAGGACTGAACTGAATAACCAATTTAAACTCCAAACAAGTCTACATCTGGGGGGACTGTTCCTTAGTCTTGCATATGCGTTTGTATTCATTAATAGAAAACTAGCTGAGCTGAGATGTGTTTGGAATCTGAAGGGTTCTGGAGCCAAGAGGCAAATATGGGCGGCTTCCCAAAACACAGTAACTGAAAACCCACTGCCCCCCTGTATGCCCCTCATTGTTAAATGGAGCTTGCAGTGATGTAATTATAGCGATGGTGATGATTACAGGAACACTCCGGTGCGTAAAGGATGTTTGTGGCCAAATAAAAGTTTTTGATTGACGTCCAGAGGGACTGTGGTTTCTTCCTCGGATTTGTGGCTGAAATGCAGATGGCTCTTAATAGCTTTCCAGTTTCTAGATGAAATAAGTAATCAAATCGGAGCCAATAAATAAATAAATAAATAATTCATAAGTGCTTTTCACGTTGATTGTAGTGTAATGGACATTCTGAGTCTCCGCAAAACGATCAGCAGGGATCTACAGATCGATCTGAAATCAAACGTATAGAGTGCCTTGATCCTTCCAAACAGGTATTTATTATTTCTCAGTGAACTGGTCTGACTGTGCATGCTGTTTATCACATGGGAATACTTTTCTGGAATAAATTCTCAACCCCAGATGTTGTTCTAGGCATGCCACTCCTTTTAGGACCCGCATGACTGTTTATTTTCTCAGGAATGAAGGAATTGTTTTTAACAGTTTCACAGCATGCAGTAAGGTGCTGTGAATACACCAATTCTAGTTTAATATACTGGTCAAAATAGCAGTGGTCCACCACCCGCCCCCTGAATGTCCACCTGCCTGCAGCCTGGTTTGGGTCAGTGTATGGTAGACTTTCAGAATTTGGATTTGTTGACAAGGGTTGTGGATACAGCTGTAGGTCTCACTATAGCCATGTATCACAAGATCACGGCATTTTTATCTATTTTTTATTATCAGGGGCCGTTCGTAAAATGTCCAGGCTTAATTCTGGCGTTACATTAGAAAGAGCATGCTCTGCCTGAGAGATTACATTTCAAGCATGACTTTTGTTCCCCTTGAGCCTGTGTTTCAGTCTCAGTCCCTCTTGCTGTCAAGTTAAAGGTTTGTAAGTCTATCCAAGTCCATGTTTACTCCACTGTGCCCCTATTGTCCACCTGTCCATTTCTTATTGTACATAATCTACTCTCCACACCCCCATCTTCTGTCCTTTGTTTCTTTCTTTCCTTCCTCCTTTCCTCCTCTTGTTTGTTTAGCGCACAGTTGGAAAGGTCTCTTCTGCAATAGGTGTTAAGGCAGCCGCTCTGGCCATCCTTTATGAAACTGATCACAGACCAAACAATCGTGTCACCCTCTCACTGGTAAGAGGTAAAATGTGTGCAAAATGTAATTATTATTTATCGGCTACATTTGGTTTTCTACATAAGAATGAATTCCTTAAGTATTCAATTTGTATTAATGCTTATTAATTTACTTACCCACTTGTTTGCCCACAGCACCTTGTGTGTGCTCATTTTTTCCACTGTGTTGTAGTGCTGCAGTCGAATCATTTAAGTGTTTGTCCACAGACAGAGGCCAGAAGATCCCAAGATTCTGGATCGGTAAACATTAGCAAATTCCAAAACATAAGGGAAATGTTCATTGCTTACATTAGCTTTGGATGCTTTAGGATTTAACCCAAACATTCAACACAGACTTTACCTTGTTTTTGCTGTTTGCCACAGGCTTGTTTGCTGTGTTCTGTTGTGTAATATGCATTACAGAAATGCATCGGTTTCAGTCTGGCACCTTAAATAGCTTATAGTCTTACCAGTGATCTTTAAGACCAGGTCGAGTTAGGACCTGTTATAATCCTCTGTGGAGAGCCCTTGTTTGGTTTGCCCTGCCTGCTTTGTCAATAATATGGCTACTGTAAAATCTTACTATGAACAACCTGAGAATTTGCTTTTAACAGTCTGCTGTACTTCTGCTGTACTTTTGTGCAGTTTTGCGTCTGACCTGCTTTTTTTTTTTAAATTCACACTCTGCATTTCACTGTTTGTTAAGAAGTTATTTCCATTCATTAACATTTTTTTAGGTTGACCCATCTAACTGATCCTGGAATCAGTTTGGTGTGAGTTCATACTAATTGCGCAGCCACTATCTGAGTGGAGGGCCTCTAACCCCCAGGCAGATTTTACCCCACTCCTGCTCTGACGGGGAACTGTGTGTCTGTGTGTTCATGGCAGGTGAACATACGGAGGGAGTTTGCTCCGGGCGTGGGTGGCAGTGACATCTGTCACTTCTGTAAGAAGCGAGTGTATGTGATGGAGCGGTTGAGCGCCGAAGGCTGCTTCTTCCACCGCGAGTGTTTCCGCTGTGAGGTCTGCAGTGCCACCCTGAGACTGGGAGGGCACGTATTTGACTCAGACCAGGGTATGACACCATCCCTATTATTTTGCAATCTATCTGTTGTTGCAGCATTTAATAATGAGCTAACCGCAAGTACCATGTCTATAATGTGCTTACATTGCATTACATTACAGGGGGTTTTCGCGTTACGCCACAGATCTGTTTCTCCGACAGTGATGTAAACCAAACTTTGGTGTTAGTTAAAACACACCATAGCCTAAGGCACTTACCGATCCTAAGACAGCTGTAAAATCATAATCTGTAACATAAAAACCCAAATGAAAAAGGAAAAGTACGTAAATGTAAACAGAAAAAAGGACAAAAGTGAGTGTAAAAACACGTGTGATTCTAACAGTGCAAAATGGAGTAAGTAAGTGTACTGGAGGAAGGCAACTTCCCCACTCATACACTGTTACTGCATATTCTGCGTTTTCTTCCACCGTGCGCAACTAAACTAGTTATGGGAGTGGGTGCAATAAACTCGAAACATCACATGTGAAGACTTCTAGTCAGAGGACCCCCTGTATAACCAAAACACCCATCCCTATTATTTTGTAATCTGTAGTTTAATAATGTGTTAATCATAGGTAATGTCTATTGATTACAGACACTTTTTTCAAAATGATTTACAGTTTGAGGAAACCCTCCCTCACTGAAGTAATACATGTTTTTAAAAAGCACATTTATTCAATTGTATTCAAGTAAACAAGGTAATAATTGAAGTGGTTTGATGTCAAGGATGCTGCCTTGTATTTTATTGTGCTTTTTTATTTTGCAGGTACATTTTACTGCAAACTTCACTTTTCGCAGCGGAAAACCAGCCACAGGCATAGAAAGAAAGAGGTAATGTCCAGTGCATGCACAGAGCATGGCGGTCTCCTTTAAGGTGTTCCATAGTCATTGTACATCCTCTGTTCTTACCTCCCCACTGTGCAGATCCATGGAGACGACGTGTCCTCGGTTGATGGTATTGATGGTTACTCAGCCACTGGTAGTCTCCACAGCCAGCCCTCAGGTACCCTGAGTTCCCTCCTTAGGAAAAGCCTGCATTGGCCTCTGCATGTGGGCCGCAGCCTGACCGGTACGCCCCGCTGGGTAGCCCGCCAGATGCATGGGGCGGCCCGGGCTGTAGGGATACACCTCAGAGAGCGGCAGGAGGACTATGTCTTCTTTTATGAGCTTCTGAGCCTGGGATTCCCTCTGCTCTTCATGCTGTATGAGATAACAGGCCAGATGAGCCTTGAGGAAAGCTCTCAGATACCACTGTAGCGTAGAGCATAGTGTAGTTCTAGCTAAGCTTCTGGCAGGCCAAGGTTATCAGAGGCCATCTGCTGCCCTCTGAGTCTGGGAGGTGTTAAGGATTTGCCTGGGGGTCATCTTTAACCCTGTGGTCTTCTCTGTTCTTCACAAATCAAATAATTATCTGCAGTTCTCACAGCTGGTGCTGTTGTTTAATGCTAAAAATGTTAAGATGGTACTTTTTTAGTATTTTTTTTACAGTTTGTCTTTTTAAGAATAGCTTGAAGGCACAGATTCCATTCTGGAGTTGTCATGCCTCTTTAATCCACCATCGGTTGGATCCTCACAATGGGCTTTTCAAAGAGCTAATTTGTGAGCCATGTTTTGGAGCAAGTAAAATACCTACAGCAGGGTCACAACCAAGAAACCCTGATCTGTAAGAGCTCAGTTTGTGTATTAATATGTAACCCTCTTTTGCTTTTACTACATTAAATGACCAAAACAAATCCATTAAAGGAATAGTTCAGCAGAATTCTGTCCCATTTATAGTTGTCCGCTTAGCTAGATTGAGTTGATCAGGCAAGATATGATTAAGTCATAATTTTGCTTTCAAGTTATATCTCCAAGCATCTATTAACTCAAACCACATCTGGCTCTTTATTAAGGCAGTGCTGATCTGTGGGTGGTGTTTAGGACACAGCATGGATGCAAAATAAACCAAACTTTACTCGCGTAGAAAATTATTTTAGACCACACCTTGGAGGACTGATCTAGGATCGAAATCCTCAATATTTGTGATTCCAGATCAGCACTCCTCCACCTGTGGTTGCTATTTTTTTTTTTTATTTTATTTTAACTCAGTAAGTCATACTTTGTCCTAAGCCACAGCAAGAAGTCTATCTCACCTTACTAAAGAGCCTGCATGTGGTTTAGGGACATAGTGAGAGGTTTTGGGGATGTATTTATAAACTGAAGAAGCATTTAGGCATCATTTGGCTGCAACTAGGCTAAGAGGAAAACTCTAAATCTGATGTTTTATCAACTATTCCTTTAAAAGCACTTTTCTGTGAGGGGCTGCCTCGGCTGAAGCTGAACTGCATGGTGTGCTCATAGTCAGCTTTGGGCTGCTCCTTTAATTCAGGCTCTGACTTGCATTTTAACTGCGTTGTGTGCAATGGAAATGCCAAACAGTATTGCTTTTCTTTTTTAGATGCTTTAAAACGACTGACCTGAGAGGGTAAAAGGTTCTTATTTGTATGATTTTCATGATAATTAAATGTGTCTATGGCATTTTGCTGTGTATAATCATAGATTGTACCTCCAATCTTCATCTGTATTCCTTAAGTGCTACATTTGTACACCTGAGAAGTTAAAATTTAAAACCTCTTTCTTCATTTCTCTTCATTTTTCATTTTCTTTTCCACCTCATACATTTGTCTGTTTCAAGTTTCCAATGCTCCAACCCCTGATTGACTGAATGGTGGCAGCTGGAAGGTGACTGGCCTGCATGAGTCAGGTGATCAGGGTGTTGCGTTGCACTCTGCACTTGTTCGGCTGCTTCTTCTGCTTCTTATAGCCACTTTATTAACCGCCTGTGTTGAGAATTTGCCATGGGGTCTTCTGTATGAACACACAAAGTTTTGTGTCGCTGTGCCTGATTGAGACACACAGATGTGTCTGCTTGTCTCCAAAACTAACCCTCTAACAGAAGTGCCAAGCACTAGAGCTAGCAAGCATACAGGCCTGCTTCTGAAAACACGGAATGCCTTTACAGCCTGCTCTTTAGTTTTGCGCTCTTCTTATTCCGTGTGGCGTAAACCCCAGCCTCCCTCACTCTTCTTTTTTGTGTGTCCTCGTCTTGCTCTCTGTTGCAGAGGCCGCTTTACTGTCCAAAACCCACTCCGCCCCTCTGCCTTGCTCTGAGGTCACCACTTAATGGAAAGTCCTAGTTTTGCACAAGTCCTTTATGGGATGAATTTGTTTTGTAAGCTTTAGCACTATTTATAATTCCCTTGAAAGCCTGTACATTTCACAGCAAAATACAAATGTTTTTTATTTATAATATTTAAAGCCTGTAAGTATTAAATAAATTGATTTTAAACTCAGTTTCTGTTTCTGCCTTTTGTTTACCCATAAGCTATATGCACAAAGCACACTGTAAGATCTGTAGTATTTGTATTAATCAGAGCGCTTGGGTCATTCGGGTTATTCTTTGCCGTATTAGTAGCTAACCCATGTGAAGGGCTCAAGAGGCAAAAAAAGCCCTCTGCTCTTTTTGCACCTGCACAGCATTCGCTGGCCTAAAGAAGAATAACCCACTTCCATGCAAACCCACGTTCACACATGTAACCTTTTCCCTTTCCTTCTAATATGTTAACTGCACTTTCTTCACCATGGCCACGACTTGTTTCGTCTTCGTTTATAGTTTTAGGTCCTTAACTTCAAAACACTTGTCCAAAAAAAGGCCCTTTTGTGTGTATTCAGTCCAAAGCAGTGCATACATCAGACCCACTGCCAATTCAGCTAAGCAACTTCTCTTCTGGGATCAGTCTCTCTTCTCGGACCAGTCTCTCTTCTGGGATCAGTCTCTTTTGGGTCTTTTCTGTCCTCTGTCCTTTTCCTCAATCTGAAGATAAGGTGGAAGATTCTTATCAAAGAAATGAGTGTGATTGTTTGTTTTTATCCAAGTGGGGTCAGTAGTGTACAATTTTTGTAAACAATAGTCACATTTTACACACACACTCCCACAAGTTACAAAAGCAATAACCAGTCCATTTGGTCCATGGCTGTATATACATGGTTAGAAAGGACCATGCTTTATTTCTTAACAAGGCTGATCAAACAACCTTACTTCCAGGCCACAGTTCTGCAGAGATATTTCCCCTCAGAAGATTTTGTAGAATATAGACCAAGTGGGAAAAGGTGCCCCTGGCCTTTCACTGCTCAATATAATAGTTCTCAAAATGACTGGATTACGTAATAGTTGCGTAAGTACATACACTCGGTTTTTAAAAGCATCTGTTGAATTTTACCTTACAAATGAAATAAATGTGTACATTTACATGGATTTTCCCACTGCAGTCATAGACTCCCACATAAGCTCCTGCTGGTGTGGGTTTCTGTTTTTAGTAATGTTCCTAAACCAGCGCCTTGAGGAGATTTCTGAACATTACAAGATGATGAGCAGGGTCCTCCTTTTCTTTCCAACTGCAAAGTATCCATTTAACCAGTTCATAGGTCATTGTGACAACCCTAAAATTCACCTGTTTTAGCTCTCGTGCCTTCTAAGAGGTTTTGGGGACATTCAGGTATAACTTAACATGCCTCTACACAGGACAGTTCTGTCCTTTTAATCTTATGGCCCTTTCAAGTTTCAAGTCTAAATAACAATCCCTATTGAGAGATTCATATTTTACACCACACATTATTATGCTTATTTTTTTAAAAACTTTTTAGTTGGTCCTTGTGATGATTTCATTTAAAAACATAAGTTTAAATTAGATGAGGTCTGGTAAGAAAAAGTAAGTCTACCAGCAAAACAGAGGTTAGTTTAGTTGAACTCTGTTTTAGAGTGCATATATTTTTGTGTGTAGACACATTAGGAGTCAGAGAGACGCGGCTAAGCCAGGTCCACAACGGTCTGCTGGACCCCAGCATGGTGGCGGAGAGTCCAGATGAAGAGCAACTTTCAAATCCTCTGGATCTGGTTAGCGCCAGGTTGGTGTCCTCCTCTGCTCCAGACTCACTTAAGCTACATTCCATATGAGTTCCATTACAGTGTAGTCTATCGCTTTCTCCATGTTGTGATGTATTTCACAAACAGAAAGTCGCTTTGGGTTTCCGTCTTGGAAATATGTTGCTCTTGGTTGTTTTGAGTTTCTCTATATTACAATATTTCATTTCAAACAACTCTCAATCACTTTTACATTCCATACATTGCACAGAAAGTGCAGCTTGTTCTCTCTTAATTTAACCCTGAAGAGTTCTAAAGCCATTGAATTCTAAGAACTACCTCTTCATGGTGGTACACCATGGTCACATGAAAGTGACCATTTGTCATACGCGAACACACCACAGCACACAGTGTGAACAGCACAGTGCCTGGGGAGCAGTGGTACCTTGCTCAGTGTACCTCAGCGGTGCCTAGCGTTCTTGGGAATTGAACCCGGACTTTCTGGTCGCAGGGGGAATGCCCTAATCACTAGCTGGTAGCAGTGCTGATTTGTATTAATTTAAGTAAATCAAGCTATAGTAAGCTCTTTCAGATGCCAGACCCTTTGGAGATTCTAAGTCACATTAATTATACACTTCATTTTTATTAGTTAATATTTGTATGTTATTGGGGGATCTGGTGGTAAGGGAGATGCCCCTGTGATCAGAAGGCTGTAGGTTTGAATCCCAGGACTGCTAGTGGCACTACTGAAGTATTCTTGAGCAAGGTACTGTCCCCACACACTGCTCCCTGGGTGCCCCTTGTCAGTGGCTGCCCCTGCTTTACTTGGTAAATGGGTTAAATGCTGTTTTATTTTTCGCATGTTGTGTCATGCTGTGGTTTTAAATCAGAATCAGAAATCTTTATTGGTTACTGAGGAAATTGCGTATCTTTCAGCTGCACAGAGACAAGAACAATATCAAATAAAAAGTCTAAAATAAAAGTAAAATTTAAATAATAATAAAAATAATAAAATCATTGCAAATAGGATCAAATACTGAAAGCAGGGCAACGCTGATCAATACAGGACTGAGACGGAGGAGCACAGAGTGAATCTGCCAGAGGCTGCAGAGTCCAGGCATTTGCCATAACCATGTAACCAAACACCAGATTGCACTAACTAGCTTCCTGCTGTGTTAAGGAGCTGAACTCATTAGTGACAGCAGGTACAGGGATGAAACAGATACTGACTGTGGCCCTCGCTGACTACCAGAAGTTAAATCAGCCCAGTGTTTAATTCACAGCGCAATGAAATGTTTCAGGTGGTGCAATGGAGAAAGCCTGGACTCAGCTGGTTTTAAATATAATGTCTCAGTTTCCATTTGATGTGATTCCATTTAAACTAATAAGGAGATTTTTAACAGTTCCCTTTAACACCGTTCCCTTTAACGCAGTCACAGTTCAGATTTCTGTAAATCTTAAACATTAATGTAATCAAATATAAAACCAAAATCTATAAAAGGAATTTCACGTTTTATTTAGTTTGATGTAGAAAAGTCCAGAGCCACGATCGGAACACTATATCAGGCCCCTTTCGAGCATCAGCAAGTTCAAATTTATAAATCTGTTTCCTGAAAAATCTTTTTTCCTGAACAGGTACCAGCAGAAACATTTTTTCTTTTATCAGTGAGCAGCAGCAACAGCAACTTTTGAAATAACAGTAATAAACGTTAGTCTGCATTAAGTAAATAATGTGTTTACTCAATAATAATGTGTTAACTTGCGCAACCCTAATTATTACATGAAGTGGTTATATTTTACCTGAAACAATGTTTTGTGATGGTCTAGTAATTGTACTCCATTCATGGAAGAGATACATGCAGGGCACTGTAAGGAAAATATTTGAAAACGAAAACCCAAAATGGGGGAACGCTTGGCCGAAAACTGAAAGGAACAAAAAACTTAAATTACTAAAAGAATCTGTTACAAAACTATGAACATGTTTAATTAGCATTCAAACAATGCACAATGTAATATATAATTTGAAA
>JBBPDH010000031.1:10015902-10026987 GCA_037974565.1 Clupeocharax schoutedeni
GGGGGGGTATTCTCTCTCCTGAGGGGACAATTCTCTCCCCTGAGGGGCTATTCTCTCCCCTGAATGGTTATTCTCTCCCCTGAGGGGGCTATTCTCTCACCTGAGGGGGCTATTCTCTTTCTTGCGGGGCTATTCTCTCTCCTGAGGGGGCTATTCTTTTTTTGCAGGGCTATTCTCTCTCCTGAGGGGGCTATTCTTTTTTTGCAGGGCTATTCTCTCTCCTGAGGGGGCTATTCTCTTTCTTGGGGGGCTATTCTCTCTCCTGAGGGGGCTATTCTCTTTCTTGGGGGGCTATTCTCTCTCTCTCTGTCTCTCTCTCTCTCTCACTCTCTCTCTGTCTCTCTCCCTTACACTCTCTCTCTCTCTCTCCCTTACTCTCTCTCTGTCTCTCTCCCTTATTCACTCTCTGTCTCTCTCTCTCTCTCCCTCCACCCCCCGCAAGCACTATGCGCCTCATGTTCATTCATGCTTTTATTATAATCCTAATCGGATTCAGATCTATCAAGTTGCAGCCACTCTATTTATAGAATTCCACCTGACTATACGTCATGATTACAGATCGCACACATTCTAATGCATGTGTTCAGTCTCAGACTGAACCCAAAACACTAACGGGAGATCACTTAAAGCCTTGCCGGTCTGATCTTGGCACCACTGAATATTACTCAGATTGTGTATATATACTCACACGTGTGTGTGTGTCTGTGTGTGTATATATTTGTGTGTAAAAATCTATGTGCATATATATGTGCGCGTGTATAAATGTATGTGTATGTATATGTGTGTATATGTATTCATATTTTGGTGTTTATTTTGTCTGATAGTACACTAGAGGGTGCTGTTGGCATGTAATTTACAAGCATGACAAACAAGTTTTGCATTATCTCATGCACCATATTTCTGCATATTTCTTTTTAAAATTATAATAATTAAAGTTTTGACATTCATTTCAATGTACATTTGACACAGCTTGTAAAGGCTTGTGAATCATCCCATTGGCTCATGTCTTGTTTGCACCAATATCTTTATTATGCATGATTATTATTCACTTGTGTTGATTGGGATTATTGCAATTTAATAGTCTATATTTCATTATTAAATTGCTATTAGACAAGACATCCAGTTTCATATGAAGCTATTTCCTCTCTGCCAGCTCTGCCGCTGATCCTGGTTAAGACTTTCGACCGCACTCGAGTACCACCTAAAGACACGGCGCTCATAGAAGAGGATGGAGATTCTGACTTTGAGGAGATACAAGCACCAGTATGAAATACTACAATAATGCTCAGATTCTGCACAAAGCAGTAATTCATTCCATTAGACACAAGAAAACCAATTTATTACTCTTTTGGGGAGGGGGTAACATTTTAATATTGTCATATTAGTTAAATGAACTTGTGTGATTTGTTGCGATTATCTAATATCTGAAAGGAATTAACAGAATTATTAACCAAATTAAAAGCCATTTGTTTTCAGGGGGTCCAAATGATTGATTTTTTTATGTTCAGGAGACATTTACTTGACTGAAAAACGTTCTTGCAAATACAATTGTTATATTGAAACTATATTTTGTATTTTCTGTTGTCTGTTCAGGGTCCTCCAGCAAAGCTTGCAGACCCCTACTGCCCTCTTCAGGACAAACAGGAACAGTTACAGTTACCACCAGTTGAAATCCCCCACTATCGCGCTCATGACATTTCTGCAGTCTCCAGTGTTTCGTCCGCAGAGCCTCAATCAGCCACCCTGGACAAGCAGAACCCCGCCAGCCCTAAAAAAAAGCTGACTCTTTCTTCATCTGAGAAGGAGAAGCTCCTGAACTGGGACCTAACCACTCCTGGAAAGTTCTCAGAGGATGCTCCAGCCACAGATGAAACAATAAAGGACAACCAAAGCAGCCCTGAGAACCAAACAGAACCTGAGAACGATCCTGACCAGAGCCCTCCTCTCTTAGGCTTTCAGCTGTGGGCCAGTGTCCTGAGAAGGTCCTTCTCCAACTCAAACAACTCTAAGGTCATCAGGAGGAACCGCCCGGCCAGAGCCAGACCGCTGTCTGAGGGGTCCTTCAGCCTCGGCCCACTGTTCAGAGCTTCCACTCACATAAATGAGGAGGATGCAGAGAGGTCACGGTCCAGAGCGATGAGAGAAGGAGACCAGCACGGGTCGAAGGGCAGGAGCGAGATCACCACCATGTTGGAGCAGGTGACTCTCAGCACTAAAACACCAGGAGGCTCCAAAGACGACATGGCCTCTCTGCCGCCCAGAAAGCTCAACTTTTTCTCCTCCCTCCGCCTGAAGAGGAACGAGGGGGTGGACAGAAGAAGAGTGGACAACAAGACAAAAGATATCTGGACCATCCTCTCCAAATTCAGGAACAAAAGTAAGAAGACCTTTTGTGAAGGAATCCCATATTTTCATTTAGTTATAACCACATAAGGGCTATGTTACAAACAGGGCTGGATAGAATAATTTGAGTACCAGAGTTATGGTGATAGTGATTACAGCCTAGACCTGTTTGTTGTGGTGACTCCTGACAGTAGTTGAAGTTCCTGATGCTGCTCCCAGGGTGGTCATCCTCAGTCCTCTTTTCAACCTTGTGCGACAGTCACTGAGATCAGATCAGCCTTCACTGCTGCTTTCCAAGATAAAAATCACTGAACTAGCAAAAAGAACTATGAACTCAGTAAAATAAATAAAAGCAAATATTTAAAGCAAACAAATTACAACTGAAGGTGATGAAAAAATCTGTCGTTCTAAGTTGTCACACCCTTATATTCCATAGGACACGGTATATTTGACCTCCATTAGGAAAGGTATTGCTTAATGGATAATTATTGTGGATAAAAGTTCAGATTTTAAGGGTGTAAATGTGTGTTTGAGTACAAATTCAGGAATACTGAATATTGTTTCCTGTAGCTTTATTAACAAACAGAGAATTGGAAAAGCACCATAAAAGAAAGGAAAATGGTAAATATTCAATATTAAAGTAAATATTCAATATTTACTTTCTGATAATTGCATTAATAACTTAATTTAACTTAAAGGAAAGCATCAGTACACAATGTTATCAGGAAACTGTGCAGGACAGTATGTTACTTTAATGTGATAAGTTATATCACAGTTTTTCTCAGTGGCATGTATAATGGGTATCATCAGCACCTACATGGATCATAAAAATATGATCCATAGTTTTTATTCATCATCATTCAAAAAAAGAAGTATCTTAAGGGCATAGTAGTTGAATTTGTCCTCATTTGCTTATTAAATACTTTATTTTACCAAAAGTCAATCTGGTTATGATGAAGTTAACATGCAGTTAAAAAGCAGCTGGACATGTAGCTTAACCTCAGATGCCCCATGAATCCATGAAACCATGTGATAATAATTACAATCCAGCACACACAGACTGCACTGACTGCGATATGCATCAAAACATGCGGAACGCCATCCCTTATCCCTCATCTGCTGTGTAAATATGTAGCCAGTGTTGTGTGCACTGCTGCTTAGCTGACTGTAATCTCACTCTGGCTTCCACAGATGACTGTAGAGTGTGTTGCTTTAAATTGATCGTTTGGTGAAAATTTGTATCTCAATTTTCCCCATCGGCCCAATTTATCAGCGAAGTCACTCAATCATCTTTTCAGTTTCAGTGGAGCAACAACGACAAAGTAATGAAAGGATCTTTCACGCCGTTTTGGTGGAAACTGCATACCTACACTACTAGTCAAAAGTTCGGACACGCCTTCTCATTCAGTATTTATTCTTTGTTTTTATTATTTTCTACACTGTAAATTAATGTTGAAAACAAACTAAATAATGTCACAACGGATGATCCCAAACACGTTAAGAAGGCAAGAAACTCCACTAATGAACTCTTGATGAAGAACTCAAGTTAATTAAATATCATTCCCGGTCGATACCTCATGAAACTGAGTGGAAAAAATGCCAAGAGTGTGCAAAGCAATAGGTGGTTTTTTCAATATGAATATACATTGAAGCCAATAATAAAAACAAAGGATTCTCGGAGTGAGAAGGTGTGTCCAAATGTTGACTGGTAGTGTACATCATCACTTTTCCCTGCACTCTTCTGTTACCTTTAAACCTGTGTGCTGCCTAGTTATAAAACATTAGCAACCACCCGGAATACTTAGCATTTATTCAATATAGTAAATGGTGTGTGGGAGTTACACCTTCGCAATGTGTGTACTGTGCATGTTTAGCTGCAACTTCTAATAGGGTTTGTTTTGAATTGTATTTTTATAATTGTTGTTAACATCATTTTATATTATGAATATTATTATCAATTATGATAAATTGTCCCATTTTTGCTGTGATCTGAAGTGCTACTGCAGCATTTTTCTCTTTCTAAAAAGATTCACATGCAGTGTCTTTGTGTCTTTTGTTCATAGCCTCCACACATCAGCAACAGGAGGAGGAAGATTACTCTTCCAGTGAGGAAGGCCCAAAGACCACTACAAAAAGGGTAAAACCCCAAACTGCAAAAGACCATTACTGACCATTGCTGGCCCCATTAGCGTTAACTTTTTCTTCCTTGTGGATAAGATTTTGCATAAGAAAAAATGGAATGCAGCATCTTAATGCATGCTGACTATCGATCGTAGTGACCAGCCTTGCCCCCTACAAACTCAAGCTGCTTAATTTTCCTCCGCTGTGTTACTGCCTGAAAAGCAGCCGCTGAATGGATTCGTTAGCACCGTGTTTGTAGACGTTCATGTATTGTCTATGAAAGAGGCAGAATGTGCCGATCCAGGGAATAATATTGAAATCTTAAGCTCTTTGATTTTACACCTGCATACAAAAGCACATCTGTGAATGGTGATCAGATATAGAAATATAGGAAAGGAAATATGACAAATATTCACATTTAACACTCTGATATATACATATATATACACACACACACACACACACACACACACACACACACATTATATTCAATCTTGTTTTTCTTTCCATGATCCTGTTATATAAGCGTAGAGACTAGCCTCTCTACCAAGAGCTTGAATCTTTTTTGTTATATATTTACATTTTAATATGTCATTTTTTCCTTTTATTGGGGAATTTGTGGTCAATTTACCAAAATGTGATACCAATTAAATAGGAATAAACCAAACAGTATTTAACCTGCTTCAGATACTCTTTCCTGATACTTTGAAACAGTAATATTTACATGTAATAATTACTGGAAATTCAAATGAGTTCATTTGATTTAGGCGTCTTGTGATTTAATAAACTTGTGTATCTAGAACCCCAAGTTGGAAATATTGCAAGAAACTGATATTTCCAACTTTTTGACATTATTCGCTTCCTAATATCACATCCATCATTAAGTAATGGCTAGTTTCTCCTGCTTTCGTGATCAAATGTTTAATAGTGACAAATATGCTTTTGAGAGGAAACCCCATCTTTTGGCCAGAAACATGGATGAGGAAAAGGTGATGCTTCGGAATAATTAATTAGAAAAAGCAACAAAAAAAATGCTCAAGTATACTAGTGTTTAAATTAGTTAAAAGGGTTCAACTTTGCCTTAATCTACATATCCTCCCTTTGCTCTGTGCCTTATGCAGTCTGATCCGGACAACCTGGAAAGGGAGAGGAGGAAGCAGGAGAAAATCCTCGTCCAGCAGAACAAAAGAGAGCAGCTGAAACGGCTGCACAGGGCACAGGTACACACACACACACACACGCACACACACTCTGACACACAGTATGTGACCATTTGAGTCTCTGTTAATATGATTTATATGTTAACATTCTCTGAGTTTGATTTCCATGTTGTTAAGACCATATGGACAACAAAAGTAGCTCTTGCCTTTGGCTCAATTTATGTGGGTCTTAATGATCCACCTTACTGACAAACACACTAAAGAGGGTGTCCTCGGGTTACAACAGTCTCGAATTACTTCATGCATTTCAACAGTCTAGACGTTTGCAGTTTACGATGTTCACTACGTGGGCGAACTAGTTTGGTTGCGTGCAGCGGAAGAATATGCAGTAATGTGGTGTGTGAGTGAAGGGGTTTTCCTTTTTCTGTGGCTTAGTTGTGTTTTTATGATTTTACAGCTGTGTTAGGATCGGTAAGTGACTGAGGCTGGGCTGTGTTACATCAAGAACAGATCTGTGGCATAACTCGAGGACCCTCTGTACCAGGATTAGACTGTGCAGTAGAGTGGTGTAACAGTGTGATCTGGTGTGTGTAGGTTATCCAACGGCAGCTGGAAGAAGTGGAAGAGAAGCAGAGGGTTTTGGAGGAGACAGGAGTCACTCTGGAGAAAGTCCTGAGAGGAGAGATGGGTAAGACCTCTCTTTTCCACACCACCTTCAGTAACGGGGCAGTAAATGTAGCAATAACACCAATCCAATGACATACAGTACCCGTGTAAGCATGCTGGATCAGATACTGAAAAAAAAAAAGATTCTCAACCAAACCGAGCCTGAAGTATCACAAAACTACATGCAGTGTTACCAGGGTTCAAACCGAGGTGGGATTGTGGGGGGGGGGATCAGGGGTCCCATAATCCCATAAGTCTGAAGAGCCCCTGTATAAGAGAAACAAACTTGAAAGTCTTATGAATATAATGTGAATTTTCTAAATGAATGAATAAATGAAACTACATTTTTTAAGTGCTTGAAATCATGTTTATATGTCAAATATAAATTGTTCAGCACATATTCATAATATCTAGTGCTACTTTTGACTCCTTTGACTTGAAGTTAGCAGAAGCCCCACAGAGAATATGTTATCTGGTTTGGGCATTGGCAAACAAATCCTACCCGAGTTACGAATGCTTTAGTTAAGCCTCGCACAAAGTGCTCCTGATCCAACAAATCCATGCAGAGACCGGAGACAAAATCAGGAACCAAATCTGTAATCTTCCAACCAAAACATTATTCTTTTACAGGCAAAACTTCTTTCGGGACTGTAGCCCTGTGGGGCAGTGGAGTGTTTGATCCTCTTTCATCCAAAGGTTTTGCAAAAATTAATAAAAAGAAAAAAAAAACAGAGAATTGTCTCAAATGGGCTTTTAAACTGGGACTTACTTCCATTAATAAAATTGGTGATTAAAGACAGAGCCATGAATCTGTTGCAGTGATGCTTTAGCCGAGCTTTGCCAGCACTTACCGGATGAACCTAAATGTGGTTTTGAATCATTTCATTATGTGCAATAGACTTATGTGAATGTGGATATCGCCAGTTATGTCAATATTACTGAGCTACAACTGATCTCTATTACAGCAATAAATAGAGGTGTTTAAAGTTTTCTGCGTTTGATTTAAATGAGTATCATTTAGATTTTACTGATTATACTGATTGATCTTACTCTCCATAAGTTGGTGCAAAAAATAAAGATGTCAAAAAACAGTCAAATTATGAATTCTTTTGAAAAATAAAGATTTAACCGGTGTTCCGAGTTTCCTGTATATACAGCTCCTGAAAAAATAAAGAGAGCACTGCAGTTTATTCTTAAATCAGCATCTGAGTACAACTACCATTCCAGTCCAGTGTCTGTTAAACTCCTGCACAAGCACCTCATTCTGCTTCATGAGGGACTGATTACTGATCAGCTGAGTCACATCTTATTTAATGAGGAACTGTATAAAAACAGTGAGACCAGTTGGATGGTAAAACACTAGAAGTTCCTCAAAAGTAATTATTGCCATTTTGTTTGAGAGAACGAGAGATTTGTTTTCTTTGAATTATTCAGGTTCTGTAAACCCTGCATTTATCTTTTGATGTCATTTCCCTTAAGATGATGCTTTAAAGAACACTGTTTTTATTTGAAATGAGGAGCAATATTGTCAGCAGTTTATAAAAACTAAGGCAAATGTGTTCAGTTCAATACTTGCACCTAGAACTGATAAAACCTGAGAAACAGAACATTTTTGCAATGGTTTCTTATAATAATAATAATGTTTTTTATTTATATAGCGCCTTTCCCGAGCTCAAGGGCACTTTACAATGGGAATGGTAGCAACAGAGATGGATAGAACGACAAATATACAAGAAAAGCGAGAACAACAAACAGTAATGGACAATGAAATATAGCAGAAAACAAGGCAGGTAAACAACAAACAGTAAGAGCAACGAGCTGTAGGAACAGGGTACAATGACAAAAAACAAGACAACAAGACGATTGGGCCAATGCAATAAGTTTACAGATAAGATGAATAACATTCGGAGAACAGGTGGGTTTTTAGTAGTGTTTTAAATTATTATTATCTTATTTTTTCAGAGCTGTGTAATGAATGAAGAGCGAAAGCTACAAATGTGAATAGAGGTGTGTTGGCAATGCAAAGCGCTGCTCTGTCTCTCCACTGATCCAATCCAGCATCGAACATTAGAAAATCCAGCTGTTAGATTGTATTAACACTGCATAAACACAGAGAGCACCTTTGGTCCAAATGAGCCATATTTCAGAACTTACCAGTCAGGATACAGTGCCAGTTACGAGCTCTAAATGTGAAACTTCACAGTTAGATAGGACTCGGTGACTCCTTTCCTACGACCATTCGAAAACCATTATTAGCTGAACACCTCACACCGGTGTTCCATTACTTTTGTCCGAGGTGAACGGTTAACGGTTCAGGTTGATGGAAAGAGTGCGGGATATAAATAAATAATTCTGTGAAGTTCTGGGAGTCTGAGTCAAGTCTAAAGTCAAGTCACAAGTCTCTGTTTGTGCGACTTAAGTGCAACTCGAGTCCGAGTTTCAGACTTGAGTCCCCATCTCTGGTCTTTGTTAGTGTAGTCCTTCCTAATAGAGAAGCCCAGAAATCTCAAGCAGAAATATACAGTTAGATTAAACAACCGGTTTAAACAGTAGAAAAGAAATAAGTGGTCTTCAATTAACCTTGTTTAGTTCGTGTTTTAAAGGTGTTTAAAGCATCTGCACGCCATGTGGGTTTTTTAAAGCCATGTTGTAGACTTATTACTGTAGTTCACCTTGCATTTGTGAGTCTGGAGCCATTTGTAGTTTTAATGGCATCACCCTTGCATGGATTGGCTGAGGAATGCAGCCTTAGACACTTTTCCACAGTGCTTCAGTCCTCAGACAGCCTTGGTGAGTGTTTGGCCATTTCAGCTCAGATACTCCACGGCCTACATCCCTATCCTTTCAGCTCCTGATAGAAAACTGGTTATTTTCTGAAGCTGTTCGAAAGGCTTGAGGAAGAAGAGCATGAAGTGTGTGTGTGGTTTGTTCTTTCCTCTCTCTGTCTCTCTCTCTCTTCTCTCGCACTACTCTCTCTCGCGCTCTTCTCTCTCTCTCTCTCTCTCTCTCTCTATCTTCTCTCTCTCTATCTTCTCTCTCCCCTCTTCCTCTCTCTCTCTCTCTCCTCTCACTCTCTCTCTCTCTTCTCTCGCTGTCTCTCTCTCACTCTCTTCTCTCACTATCTGTCTCATTCTCTCTCTTCTCTCACTCTTCTTTCTCTTTCTTCACTTGCTTTCTCTCTTCTCTCTCTCTCTTTCTCTCTCTTCCCCTCTCTCCTGGCCAACTTATGGCTGTGCCAAATTTGCCAGGCGGTGCATTGGTGTGGTAAATGTGTGTGTGTGTGTGTGTGAGAGAGAGAGAAAGAGGGTGAAATTAGAGATTCAAATAATAGCGATTTGCATTTAAACCAAATAGCCATTTAGGGTGTAAATTGTGCTGAAATGACTGTAGAGGTAATGGGTCCTGTAAATAGACTGGGAAGAGGAAAAGTGCTCCAAAATGGTCTGAAAATGTGACGTTTCATTATTTTAGCAAATGTTGATATATGTGGGGGTTATTAAAGCCTGCGATTCTTCCTGATGAAAAAAGGCTAACCGGGCCTGTCTGTATAATGAGTTTATAATCATGGTTCTGAAAGCCCCTGTGCGTTGTTGGCAGTAAATTGAATTTTAACATCTCTTTTTGGAGGCTGGGGGAAGATGAGGTGGAGGGGGGCGGCTTCATTTTTTTCATTTTCCTTCTCAGAAATACCTGTTAATGCGTCTCAGCTTTTTAGCCCCTCAACATCTTCTGCATAGATGCTGACAGGGGGACTTGGGCCTTGTATGCAGTGAATGTATGCATGTATGTAGGAATGAATTAAGGCAGTCAGCTGTCCTGGCTGTAGTTCCATACTTGAACACCCCCCACCCAATCAATCCATCCATCTCCAAAGAGAGCACACAGTTTCTTAAGTGTCTCGAGTGACCCTTCAGGATCACTGACCTTGCTTTATCAAAGAATCTCCCTCCCTCTCTCTCTCTCTCCCTCTTTCTCTCTCCCTCCCTCCCTCTCTCCCTCCCTCCCTCTTTCTCTCTCTCTCTCTCTCTCTCTCTCTCTCTCTCCCTCCCTCCCTCTCTCTCTCTCTCTCTCTCTCTCTCTGTCCTCCTCGTCTCTCCTCCTATGTGAGCTGCATTGAGCAGAGCTGCCTTCATACTGTCTTCCACTGTCAGACTCCACTGGCAGAAGGCTGCAGACAGCTGCCACAGCCTGCCTTTGTTGTACAGTGGCTTCTTCAATGAGTGCTGACAGTGGCCTTGCAGTAGATTACGGGGGAAAAAGTGCACCGGGAGAGTCCACTCGAATGATAGACATTCGCAGGCTTGCAGGCTTCATCCTCCCCTTTTCTAAACTGTGTAGACAATTGTGGCCTGAATGGAGTCTTTGTCATCTGCCATTCGCGCGCTCTGAATGGATAGGAAGTGTGCGGGAGTGAGTGCTGGACAGTGGCCAAAGTTAAGAGTTTGACATTAAACACAGTTAAAGGGCAAAAAACAATTTTACTGTGACTGTGTATGTTCTCATCTGCTGGGATTATCTGGACAAATGTATTATTGAATTCAGGTGGCCCCTTTATTTCCAGTGAAGGACAGCCTTAATGCTTCAACAGACCAAGACATTCTGGACAGAGAACTTTGTGGACAGTTTTTTGAAGAACCTTTTCTGTTCCAGCATGCCTGGGTCCCAGTGCACAAAGCGAGCTCCATAAAGTTCAGTCTGGGAGAACTTGACTGGCCAAACAGAGCCCTGACCTCAACCCCATCCAACACCTTTGGGATGAACTGGAACGGAGATTGTGATCCAGACCTTCTCGTCC
>JBBPDH010000031.1:10027087-10039229 GCA_037974565.1 Clupeocharax schoutedeni
TATGTGTGTGTGTGTGTGTATATATATCTATATATAAAAAAATAATAATATTTTTATTTTTTTATTGAAATTCAAACAGTCCAAATCCAATGAATATGGTCTGAAATATGAAATGATACAAAGTACAGAGCTGAACTGCGAGAGTTTACAAATGGTAAGGTTACCCAGAAGTGGGAAATAATTCTGTAGTATTAATTCTGTAATAATTCTGTAGGCCGAGTTGGTCGGGTTCGTCCTACACAAAGATAGTGTCCCAAAACTTAAGTCCAAGCTCTGCCAGAACTACCTTAGAAAACAGAACAAGATGGTGAGCTGGAAAACATAGAGTGGCCAGAATTAAACACCATTGAGCTGCTTTAGGGTGAACTGGACAGAAGAGTGAAAGCAGAGCAGCCTTTAAGAGCCGCACACTTATAGGAACTTCTGCAGCAGAGCTGGGAAGAACATTCTGCAGAAAGAACAACGAGACACTGAACAGCTTGAATGTCAATACAACAAAACAGAAAAATTGGGATGCTCTAAAGCTTTTGACCAGTAGTGTATATGTATATATATACATATATAACTATTAATATATGTATATAAGTATTATTTGTACACGTTTTTTATTTATATATATATCTATATGTATCTATATATATATATTTAAACATATACATATGTAGAGAGAGAGAGAGAGAGATAGATGAGCAACACAATATGATAAACAATCTAAAACTCATATACAGAAATAAAAAAAAAAGGTTTGAATCTAATCATAATCATCTGTAACTTGGATCTGCAATGGAGACACGTGGCAGCAATGAGCCCAACATTTGGACTCTGTAGTCGTTAGAATGGAGTAGAAGGTCCCAAAGGTCTCAAAGTCTGATCCTGCTTATTGGGCCTTCTTACAGAGGAACCAGCTGAATTCAGCCACTGCTCACTGGCTTCTACTGCTGGATCAAGAGAATTCAAGTTTGATCAAAACAACCACAGAAACGCACCCATCCACAGTGAGAATGTTGGTTTATTAAAGGTCAGTCTTTTGCGCCATCTGTCTGATATAGTGATTGAATAGCGATGTATTGTGCAGCTCTGCTGTTGATGCTGCTGCCATGCCTCCCTCCATCTCTGTTGCTGTTCTTTTACACTTTTAACACTCACTAATGCCTCCCATGTGTGTCCTACATGTGAAAACAGAGCCTTTCCTGCTTGTTTGTCAGCATCATTACATTTCTCACACGCCTTTTTGACAAAAACATCCTCATAAAAAGGGGTTTTCTCATTTCTCAAGACTCTCCTGATGTGTGAACAGCGTCGCACAAATGGCCTCCGCACTTTTGTGTGCTGGGTAATGTGAGTGCTCTTTTTTTCCCTGAAGAAAGCTCAGTTAACAAGTTAACAAGTTGTTTTTGTTGTTCATTCTTCGGAGCCAATTAGACGAGCGTTTAATTACACACCTCAGTCTCTGCTTCACTGGAACACTGAAAGCAGCACTATTGATTTATTTTCAGGGCTTTTCACAGCACAGACCACTCCCACAGTTAACACTGCTGTTAGATACACATCAGGACCGGCCTGGAGTGTGTGTGTGTATATGTGTGTGTGTGTGTATATGTGTGTGTGTTGGGGGGGGTCTGTGTTACTGCAGATACTAATGGGCTGAATATTAATGCACCAATAGTAATCATGTTAAGTCGAGAAATGCGGGAGTGTCTATGATACTGCAAAGAACGATGGGCATTATTACCAAGTACATAGAATTAATCATTATAACCTATTAGGACTATAAACCAAACATGAATAAATAAAAAAATATTATTGATGTTAAGTACAGAAATGTGAGGAATGGCTCCTCAAACTTCCAGAATTTCTGTCACTTGACAGCAGTTCTCACTGCTTTTAGTCGTCCCTCACTTACACTCCACTAAAGAAACAGAACAGACTCTTAAGTGTAGACAGTACTCGTGCAGGTATTTGGAACTTTATTAGTGAAGCTGTAATGAATTTAAAATGGTTTTCCTGTTCAGCTGTTCCAGCTTTGTGGACAGTGTTTGAGGAAGAATCTTTTCTGACCTCACTTTTGAGATGAACTGGAACGGAGATTGTGATCCAGACCTTCTCGTCCAACATCAGCGTCTGACCTCATAAATGCTACAGAATGAAGGGGCACAAATTCCCACAGAAATCCCAACAACTTGTGGAAAGTCTTCCAAGAAGAGTGGAAGCTGTTATAGATGCAAATGGGGACCGACTCCATATTAAAGTCTATCGATTTTAATACAATGTCATTAAAGTCCCTGTTAGTGTAATGGTCACACTTGCTAATACTTATGACATTTGTGGGCTCTTATGGAACCAAAAAGATTCATAATTCACCGATCAAGCTCCCCCGATGCCTCTGAATTTAAAACACGTGGACTGCTGTCATTGCTGAGCTCTCCAACAGGACAGTGACCGCACCATCCACCCCACCCCATTTTTCTGAGACAGCCAATGAGAGAAAGGCTTTTTACAATATCAAAATCACCTGGAGCATGAAAAACATCTCACATATAACCAAATGAATATATATTTTCATTTAATTTTCAGATTGTCTTTCAACAAGAGGTCAAAAAGAAAGAGAAAAATCCTCTCTGTGGCCCTGATAGACCTCTTGTGATCAAACCATTTTTTCACAGTAAAATGAGGGACAGGTCGAATGCACTCAAGGTCCCTTTTAAGACATTGGGCCTTTATTTTGTTAGAAGGCAATTATGTATCTGCATCTCTTTTTGAGTACAATTGTGTATGTTTGAGATTTAAGTCTTTTTAGTGTTACTGTCTCCTGCTCCAATACAAATGATTTTTTGCATGAAATGTGAATTCACATGCTGGGAAATAAAAGCTTCCATAGAAACCTTATTAGTCATTGTTGGACTAAAACAGATTTCTGAGTCCCAGCGGCTCCATTGACAGTTACTTGAAAGCATTTTAATGCTGTGCATTGCTGTATCATCCTCTGTCATCCTGTTTACTGCTCTCAGCCCTGGTCCCCTCTGACCACAGGGGGGCAATCATTCACGAAAGATTCCATTTGCCCTTTCGGAAAGATACCGAAATCCCCCCATTAACCGTAAATTCCCTGTTGTTTGAGGAGAATTAATTGCATCACATGGGAAAGTGAAGGATTATTGCCTACTAATACTGAAAGCGGAGGGCTGTGTGTGTGTGTGTGTGTGTGTGTGTGTGTGTGCATACAGGAGATAGAGGTCACCATTACTGCAATACAATGTATGGCATGTTTGGCATGTAGGCCTGAACTAGTTATGAGATCCTTTGAGGCTGAAAAACTGCCATTAGTCCATCAGTGTTAACACAAATGAATGAACTCATTGGATAATTGCCAAGACCTCTGTGAGATGAGGTGCAAAAACTGGTTTCTAGGCCCCAATAATACACTGTCTTCATTGTCTTCTTTTGAAACTTAACAAACTTCGCCTGCTCAGACAACATTCAGGGGTTGCACAGGGTGGGCTGGGGCGGGGTGGCCTGGTGTGGGGTGGTCTGGGGTATTGCGGGGCGTGTGGGATGGCAATGGTTGGGTTGGGTTGGGATGGCGCGGGTTAGGCTGGGGCGGGGTGGCCCTAGGTGAGATGATGTGGGGTGATGTTAACTGAGTAGACAACTTTAGCGGATTGTCTAAACTAACATTAGTCATATTGCTCTAAACAGCTACTGTGTTCCTCTACTACTTAGACATTATTTAAAAGGTAAAAGCTCTTTACTGCCTTCATCACAATACTGCCTTTAAACACATTGACTTATGAGACAGTGTGGACAGCCAGGCTTTGGGACCACAGCCTTCAATTTCAGTAACCGCCTGTTTGTCCAGTTAACAGTCATTTGGGACCAATCTGTTTTAAATAATTAATAGTGTAATTAAAATAAAAAATGAATCTGTTTGTAGTCATTAGTTACACTCAAGCCACAAGTTAATGAAACTGTGTTGATGCAGCTGGTGGCCTAGTGGTTAGGGTGTTCGCCCTGCACTCAGGAAGTTGTGGGATCGATTCCTAAGCACGACTGATGTACCCTGCACAAGGTATTGTCCCCACACACTGCTCCCCGGGCACTGTGTTCCTGGCTGCTTGCTGCTTCACTTGGT
The DNA here is from genome assembly GCA_037974565.1 of Clupeocharax schoutedeni. Lineage (NCBI taxonomy): Eukaryota > Metazoa > Chordata > Actinopteri > Characiformes > Alestidae > Clupeocharax > Clupeocharax schoutedeni. The sequence continues at coordinate 10,031,217 of JBBPDH010000031.1, forward strand.
GAATGGGTTAAATGCAGAGGAAGAATTTCATGCTGTTCACACTGTGTGCTGTGATGTGTTCATGTATGACAGAATGATCACTTTCATTGATTTCATACTTTGTCTTAGCTACCTGCAAAGACCCTAATTATAAACTGTTTAGATGAGCAGTGAGTAACATTAATGTTACTAACTACACTAAATAAAACTAATAGAATAAAAACAAACAATATTCTACAGTAAACAGTCATGTTTTGTTCAGTATATCAATGTGTTCTTTGTGTCTAGTACTACTGTAGTTTCCATCATAAACCTGGTTTGACTCAATCAGTCCTTCATTAAATTAAATCAGGAGCTGCTGATGGAGTTTCACAATCCAAACAACTGCTGGAGGAACCGAGGAGGAACCTGGAGCCGAACCTGTGTTCTCCTCACCAGCTCACGCACTATCAACTACGTTTACAAACAAAACTAAACAGATACTTTTTACCGCTTTCTTGATTGTTTGTATTTATTTATGTTCACTTTGCAAGCAGAAAGACGGTTTATCACCCTCTGAGAAAACTATTATGCACAACTTTTGCACAATTCCATTGGCCCCCCTAATGAAAGGTTATGACTGTATGAATTGTGTAAAATACAAGCAAGCCCTTCAACTTCCTACCTCCAGATTTGGAAACGGTTATTGTGGTTTAATTACATGCCTCTGTGTTGTTGTGTACGCTTGGAACAAACACAAACACCTGTTGACCATTCAGCCAGTGCATTCAGCCATGATTGTGGTCACAATGGTTGCCTTCTGCGTATCCTCAACAAATCTTCAATGTGTGCGGCTGCAATATAATCTGTAACGCATGATTACTGTCATTTGCCAGTATATTCCTAGCCCAGTCCCCTCATAATCCCTGTATATCGGCCTTAAATCAACAATCAGGAGCTTGGAAAGCCAATCAGCTTCCCTGAAACTGCTTCTGGCTTTTTACCAAGTACAACTGTCATCCAAGTCACCCAAAATAAATGCTTTTTATTGTTTTTTTCCTGCAGTGTTCATAAACAATAAAACCCGGTCATTTGATGCATGGTTGTTAAACTCAGAGTCCCGTTTCAACCTCATAATTAACTGCTGGGCTGAATCAGGTCAGAGCCCACCCAGCCCTGCAGGACGGGGGTCCGAGGGCAATCATTTAGGGTATGAAGTCTGATCAAAATGCTCAGGCCTGTTGCTTTTAGAGTTTTTTGTTTTGTTTTGTTTATGAGCATGGGCTCTGCTCTTTTCGTTTCATTTAGAAACATCAGTGCTTGGCCTGTTGCTACAAAAACAAACTAAAAGATCGATATATCTGTCTGTTTATCTATCTATCTGTCTGTCTGTCTGTCTGTCTGTCTGTCTATCTATCTATCTATCTATCTATCTATCTATCTATCTATCTATCATCTTTAAATGATGAAGGTAGTGGTTCTGTGTTTAAAGTAATTCATGATGTCATCCCGAACTGCTGCTCAGCCAATCAGAGGCGGATGGGGTTCTGACGCGCCCTCGAAGCCCCGCCCCCATTGCAGACTCAACCTCCACGTTCATTTCATTCCTGCTCTCATTCCGCACATACCACACATCATTGCACACAAATACACACACTCACGCACACTCGCGCACATACAGAGGAGCCATCCGCACACAGCCTGTCCCGGAGGAGGGGGAGAGAGGGGGAGAACACGAGTCCACTGATTCTGGTCCTGCTTGTTTTACCCTGACAGGTCCAAAAACACAGACTTTAAATCCATGGTACTGCAGGTAGGTGGAAAGGAGCTTCTCCCACAACTTCTCACTGTTCAGAACTTCATGTTTTTAAATAATTTAAACCTTATTGTGCATTCTTAGCTTCGATTTCCTTCATTTTGTAACACTCTTTATCTTTTGGACACATACAATCCTCAAAAACCTGTCAAATATGGGTGTTTTGGACTTTATTTCCCTTTCTTGCCTTCAGGTTTGAGCTCTTTTTGAACAAATATATTAAAGTTTAGATCCAATTTAAAGCTTGTTATGCATTTTAGCTTGGTTTTCCTTCATTATTAACTTTCTTTATCTATCGGACACATGAAAGCGAGAGAAAATGTCAAAAAGGGATGTTTTGGACTTTATCTCCCTTTCTTGTCTTCAGGTTTTAGCTGTTTTTGAACAAACAGGTTAAAGTTAGCCGGCTAACCTCTCCCTCGTCTTGTCAGAATGGAACAAAATGTCGATAAAATGGTCCAAAACCCAACAAAATCAGTTCTAATCGAATTTATGAGTCGATATCTGACTCACAGGCATGTGTTTTGTTCTGTCTTTGGATAGACACATCACTTTTGAAGCTGGTTTTTCCTGAAGCCGGGCGCTGGAGTGCTAATCGAGCTAACTCTCATCTCAGCCCCTCGACTGATTTCTCATCTGTAAGTTTATTTATTTCTCTTTTTATTCTCACTAATAAGTGCCATCGATTGTGTCTGTAACTGATGCAGTCGCCTGTCCATGTTCAATGAGTTTTATTAGTGATTTTTTAGCCCCAACTTCATCCTCATCCTCTCCTTCTCGAGCTAGCTTCATTTATGCTGCCTTTTGGGCTCTTTAGCTTAGATTTTGTACTTTATTTTCTAAACTTTTGCTTTATTTTCGGGCTGTTTTGCTTTGTTTTTGGACTCTTCTCTTATACTAAAGTGTTGAATGTGTTGAGAGAGAAGGAGAAAGTCCAGCGTTTGGTCAGCAGCCGCTCTTGTTAATGATTAATGTCGAGATTTTTAAACGAAAGCTCCCTCAAGCTTTCCTTTCTTTCTCTGACATTATTTTTCGTCTGTGTCACTCCTCACCATCTTTGAAGCGTTTTGTGACTTTAAAACATGTTTTTAGGGTTTAAACGGGCATATATGCAGGTCTATGTGATCAACTGAAAAACATTAGTTGCTGTTTTGGCATTCAAACTAGCAACACATGACCAGTATACAATAAATGTGTTTTAGATAAATACAGAATAGACATTATTCGTGCTTGCTTGTATCCTTATTGACTGGCCTTTCTGAGTTAAACTATTTGAAATAAGGGAAGTTTTAAAATCTGTTGTTGAGAAATGAAATGGTTGACTCTCTAATATAGGGTTGTATATACATATGCACACGATCTTCTATGTAGGTTTTTGTCATATTTGTATGGTGTATTTTTCATTTAATACTGTTGTTATATAGTTGTTTTCTATTTTTTGCTGCTCTTACATTTGTTCTGTCCACTTTGCTGCTGTAATCATGCAAATTTCTCACCTGTGGGACTAATAAAGGGTTTTATCTTATCTTATTACAGTCATGGTGAGGAGATACTGCTGTATTTTTGGACCAGGTTTGGTAAATGACAGCCAGGGTTTTGATGAAGATTGTTGTTTTGTGAAACGGGATGGCCCTTTTAAGCACTGTTATAAAGTGGCCCTTTTAAGCACTGTTATAAAGTGGCCCACCCTTCGTTGTTGTTGGTTTGAACACAAAAATTCAGGCATACAAAGCACATATTAGATTGTCATTTGAAACCAAATGCCCATGGAGAGGGATTATACGACAATGCCGCACATGCATGGACTCAGCTCAGCCGACTCAACAGGTAGCAGTCTTTAATATGAAGGGTATTCCACTATTTATCATGAGTATTTAAATGCATTTGAAGGTTTTGTTATAGCTGTTTTGCAGAAACTTTTGCAGAACCCTACTTCAATGAGGCTTCATAAGCGTGTTATGTCTAATCTGAAAAAATACACTTATTATTAATTTATCATATCTAGAATAGTGCAGAAAATACAAACTTTAACCAAACAGTTCGGCCATAATTGTACTGTAGATATTTTGGTGGAGCCAAACCACCTTATAAGTTATTTTTTTGTTCAGGTTATGTGCATTGTATCTAGAATACAAACAGAAAATACAAAGTTTGTCTAAACAATAGAAAAAAAGGTGCTATAACAGTTTTGTAGACATTTTTGCCGGAACCAAAGGTAGCAATTGTTTTTGTAGAAAACTTTACTGGAGCAAAACCTCAACCTCTGGTGAGTTTAGATTACCATGTTACATCTAATCTGAAAAAAACCCTCATTTAGTTTGAGAGTTATCTAAACTCACCAAAGGAGGTTTCGCTCCTGCAAAGTTTTCCACAAAACAATAGTTATGTTTTATTTCTCTATTGTTTGACGAAAGTTTGTATTTTCTGATATGACGCATCTAATGATAAAATATCCTTATTAATTTAACATATCTCTAATAATAATGTAGAAAATGCAACTTTGGACAAACAAAAGAAGAAAAGATACTGTAATTGACAAAAAAGTATTTAAAGTTTTTGCTTTAACTAGACCTGCTTTAGTGAGTTTAGACAACTGTGTTAAATAATATGTGTAAATATAATTTGTGCAGTTTTTTGTGTTATATCTATAACATAGGTGCAGAAAATGCAAACTTTGACCAAACAATAGAGTAAAAGGTACCAAACTCCCAGCACGGGACTCCCTGTGGGAGCAGGGGATTGTGGGAAGCAGGGGGGAAGGGGAACTTCATTGTTCCGCCTGTCGGAGGGTCGGGAAGCCGGTGGAGGGCCTGAATCACTCCACAAACAGCCCCATTCTCATGTTGACATCTGGTTTAGTGCTTAACGCACCTGTAGGCTAAAAGATGCGAAACTGCGTGTTTGCTCTGCCCCTGTGATAATTCGGAGTAACAGTCGTTTGTGTGACTGTCTCTGTCACTCAGTGTCTGGCCAGGCCCCATTGTTACACCAGCAACAGGCGTTAGCAGCCCAGGCACCAGATGGTGCGCCTCGATGCTATCTGGTAATTTAGCTTATCAGTGCCATTATGCTGCATTTTGCTGAGTCCTCCTTCATGTTTTTGAGTACAGTAAAGGTACAGCAGGCTGGCTTTGGGGGGGAGGGGTGTTGATGTGATGAATAATTTAGCAAAATACCTCCAACGATATTTGATAAACACGTTGATGTATAAGGGCTACGAGTAAATAATAATTACTCATGTGTGTAGACCTTTAATGCACACAAATGGACATTCAGTGCACTTTACAGGAATAGAATACAAATTAAAATAAACATAAGGATACAAAAGAATACTGAGAATATTGTGATGTGATGAATAATTTAGCAAAATGCCTCTAATGATATTTTATAATACTCATGTGTATTATATCAATATGTTAAATAAATCAGAATAGACCTTATTCACGCCTGTTTGTTGCCTTAGTGACTGTGGCTTTTCTGAGTTAAACAATCTGAAGTAAGAGTTACAGGCATGGCTCCAGTAGAGCTATTGATCATTTAAAAATAAAACCCTCTGTGGTGTTGGATACAAGCAAGGTGGAGTGACTGTATGGACCTTGTTAATCATTCTTTACATATAACAGTGCAGAGGATTAGTGTAGAATAGCCGGACTGCACAGGGAAACGTAATAACAACATTCTAACAATACTGCAGGCCCTTAAAACCAGTAGGTAATTCAGTTTGACTGCTCAGATGTTCCTGATGGCTCTTTGAAATGTGTGCAATTCTGGGAGTTGTATTTTGATTTATCCAGTATTTTATATTGTTCTTGTTTCTGTCTCTGTGCTGTTGTAGAATAAGCCATTTCCTCAGTAACATTCTCTGATTCCGATGCAATCCAAGTGATCACTCAGTTAAAAAGACTGATATGTTTAATCACCTTATCTGAGAAATGTTAAAAGGTCATTTATGGCATATGTTTGTGTGTGTGTGTATATATATGTATGCATATATGTGTTTACATATATATATATATATGCGCTGTGTGTGTTTACATTTTCTTTGACATCCATAAAAAACCTCAAACTGATGTTCACAATTGCACCTAACCTTATAGAGGCTCCAGGCCACGCTGTTCATTTAAACAAGCAGACCTGATTTGTCCTCCTCACGTTACCTGTCCAAACACAAGACCTTTCCTCTATTGTGACTCTGACTGCAGCTGTTTCAGCCATGCTATTTAAATGAGTTTATGTAGCCTTTACGTTTCACACCATCTGATAAGAGCAGGTGATCATCTCACCAGTACAATACCTGCGATGACGCTTTCATAGTTTGTTTGAAACATTAGCCATATCCCATTTAGACCAGTTTGAAGTAGAAAGAAACGAGGAACTGCTTTGCAATACAGCAGCCACGTGGAGCTGTATTGAGACTTCATTGTTTATGTAATTCCATACATTTAGTTAACATGGATAATGAGTTGGTTGCATGAAGAAACACACAGATTTAATTTATGTTCAGTGCCAGTAGTATACATTCTGCTAATTTTTCCCAGTTGTGTTTTTCCTACAGAAATAACATTTCATCAGATTCGGATCATAGTCAAGTATCTCATACTTGACTTTGATTGCAGTTTTATTTCATTTATTGCATGTTTATTACATTTAGGTACTTTCCTCAAAACATGTTTGCTTGTTTCAGTTAAACTGATTTTATAATTCATTTTCACATATTTTTTCATTAACTAAACAAGTTAGTTGGTAACTAAACAAGTTAGTAATCTGGTCGGAAAACTAACCAGTTTGTGAAACGAATGTACTAATTGTACAGAAAACAGAATAGTGGCGCCATTTGTTAAACACCATTATTCTTTCTCATTTCACATGAAAAATTAAATTAGTGCTCAAGACCGGTGGCATATAGGTACTACTAAATAGATAAAACACTGTAAATAATAATAAATAGCACTAAACTAATATCAGTAAAACCAAATAGTGAGATGCCATAATACTAGATAATATAAGAGTTCACATCTGGGTTCCAGCTAAAGGTTGAATGCGTTCTCGGATTGAACTGCCACTAAATAACCTAAACATCAACTGGCTTGACCGAGTAACGAACCAACCTATTCTTGTTTACAAACACACCTCACTGTTACTCTCACCTGTCCGTGTGAGTTTCTGGAGTGCTGACTTACATTTTTGAGTCGCCTCTCACCTTTTCCCTCCGTTTTATATTCATTTAACAGCTCAGTGTATTGCCAAACAACTGCTGATTAGTGTTTAGTTTCCTAAATAAAGACCTATGTAAGATTTAATTCATTTTTTAAGCATACAAGCATCACACAGTGCTTTATGCAGCAATATTTTACTGCTGTAATACATACTGTAGTCATATGTATACAGTTATGACGTTGTAATTATGGTTGTATGGTTAAATAATGCTTTTGCTGTTTGATGATTCAGTCAGGAACATCAAACGAGATTAGAACCAAAAGCTTTACTTGTCTTTAATGCTTAGAGTGGCTTTAAAGCAACAGGTGCCGCTCTCATGTGTCTGCGGTGCAGCTAGAAGACTGGGATTAGTGTTTTATTTGAGACAGACATGTAAATAACCCTTTGAAGGTTTATTTTGTTTTGCATTTCTTTCTTTCCCTGTGTTGTGTTGAAGTAGTTTATGGTAGAATCAAACCGGTTGTTTCTGTGTTAAGACTGATATATGTAAATGAGCTCTGTTCTGATTTGTGTAGCTGTATTATATCTAGGGTTGCAAAAAGGGCTGAAAATTCCTGGTAAATTTCCAGAAACTTTCCATGGGAACTTTAGTTTGAGAATTTTGGAAATATCAACATTAGCTGGTGTGAAATGCCTCCACACACTGGATGACATATGTGGCATTTTTCTGTTGAAAAAGATGACAGAACAACATGCAAAAAAACCCCACAAATGCAGTGCAGACGTGTAGATAGTTAACTGACAAAATGTTCTTCAAAATACTTGGCAACATAAAATCGTCTAGCAGGAGGTAGGAGAAATCGCATCCTAGAAACATGTACAGTAGCTAGCATCATGATAATCTAGCCATGTCAATGAAATTGTGCTAGCTGGTTTACATTTAGCATGTCTGCTTTATCAGTTACCAGCTACTGTATGAATTAGGGGTGGTACGAGATCTCGTGAGATCAGATTGGTCTCACGAGATGCGTCTGGTCTCGCGAGACCATGACGATATCCTTGCCTTACTAAAAGCTGTGTCT
>JBBPDH010000031.1:10071469-10082385 GCA_037974565.1 Clupeocharax schoutedeni
CTCTCTCTCTCTCTCTCTCTCTCTCTCTCTCACACACACACACACACACACACACACACACACACACACACACACAGACACACACACACACTCTGCCTCTCTTTTACCTTTCCTCTCTTCCTTGTGTCTTCTCATTTTTCTCCCCCCCCCCCCCCTCTCTTTCTCCCCTCTCTCTCTCTCTCTCTGGAGGTTGTTTTGCAGCTTTGCCAAGTCCAGCTGAGCGTGTTTTCAAGCGGCTGAAAAGAATGAATTATGCAGCAGTAAGCATGCTTACAGCCGGCCATTTGGTGGCCCTTTGATCTGAGTGCAGGGCGTGCATGAATGCCCGTATTGTGGCGTTATGTGTACAGAGTGTGTGTGTGTGTGTGTGTGTGTGTGTGTGTGTGTGTAAGGAAGAATAGGGAGGCCCAGGTCTGGGCTATAGGAGATTACAGTACAGGCACGTTGGGTAAAAGCTAGCTGGAGAAAAATCCCCAGACGTTTTTTGGCCTGGTGTCACATGATGTCCTTACAGTCCAACATAGTGCTCCCACTGAGAGCTGAGGAGTCCCTTTCCTGTGTGTGTGTGTGTGTGAGAGAGAGAGAGAGTGTGTTTTCATACGTTTGCAGAAAATAATAACGCTGGTCTTGTAGTAAAGAGAGAGAATAAGGTCTAACCTACTGGACAAAGAAAACTGCTCCTGACTCCTGAAGTTTTATTATTTTAAAGCTCCTTGTTTTAGTTTAAAAAACGAAAAGGGATACAAATATGTTAAACATTGCTCTAGTGGGTAAGAACTTTTAACAGAAGCCTTCAGGAAGCCATACAAATTTGCTTATCTTATAATCTTAGATAATGGGGGGAAAACTTTTCCCAAGTAATTTCTGTTTGTCTGTTCATCATGAATGTTTCACACAACATAAAGGCCAGCTGGAATTTTCAGATGCATGAACACACATTATTTATTTTGAATTTGCATGTATTTTCAATCATTTTCAATGATTTTTTTTTATTGAATGAGAAAGTGTATGACCAAAAGTATGTGGACAGCTCTCCAAATTGAGATCGCTACCTGAACACACAGAGTCTATAGGAACATTTTGTGGAGTGGCGGAGTAACTGTTTGGGGCTGTTTGTCAGGGTATATTTCCAGCATATATAATACAAATATATTTTAGACAGTTACATGCTAAAATACCTTCTTGCCAACATCAGGTCCTGAATGCCTTACCACAAGAGTAGAGGCTGTTAAAGCCAAATTCATATTAATGCCAGTGGTTTTTTAATGGAATGACCTCTCGTAGGTGGTCCGGTATCCACATACTTTTGGCCGTTTTGCATTTGTTTGTTGGGATTTGATCTGAGCATACATAGTCATATAACTTCATACACGTTGCTTTTCTCTGTAGGCCGTAATGAACTGATAGCCAGATACATCAAACTGAGAACCGGCAAGACAAGAACGAGAAAACAGGTTTGTACTTTTGGACCAGTATGTATTTCATGGAACCCTGTCCATGTTGCTTAGTCACTTCGTCTCCTATTATTATGTACATAGTAAAGTTCAATTGTTCAATTCAAATTAATTCATCTGTGTGCGTGTGTGTGCGTGCGTCTCTGTGTGCGTGTGTGTGTGTGTGCGTGCGTGTCTCTGTGTGTGTAAACAGGTTTCCAGTCACATTCAGGTTCTTGCCCGACGGAAGTCCAGAGAACTTCATGCTAAGTTAAAGGTATGTGTGTTACATCATCTAATCATCAAATGTTTGTATTTAATTCATAAATCTGTGTGTGTGTGTGTGTGTGTGTGTGTGTTGGCGTCCTGCTCAGTATGCGCTCGACCGGCTCTAACTTCTTTTTTCCTGCATGTTTGTCTGTCCTCTGCTTCCTTCCTGTCCTCTACAAAAGTGTATTTGTTTTGGAGGGAGCTGCCAGGCATTGTAAGGACACTCTCAATGAATCATTTCATGTGGATGCTGCTTACCAGGTCGTAGTTGGAGTGTTTTTTTTGTTTTTGTTTTTTATTTTCGTAAAAACCAATCAAGGACAGCCTCTGTCCAAATACAGCCATGTCTTCAAGTAGTTGAAAAAAATCTCTAAAAATGTCTAATTGACAATTTTTGGAAGCGAAACAAAAATTTTAAAAGCTTTTCAGTAAGTGAAAATTTAGGATCTCTCAACCGGCCAAATCATCAGTGACTGAAAGCCTTTTCCTTCCTTGATAGTGGCATGAAGGAGAACTTCCCTTTTACACTCAAATTTTAGTCTGAATTAAAGCTTGTTTCAATTAGTTGATATAAGGCGTGATGAAGAATTTGAAAATAGGCCAGTACTATAATAGTGTTTCCATCTGTATTTTTACTAGTGGCACTATATGGGCTGTTCGGATCCTTTAGAAGTGCAGATGAGAATAAATGACATTAGATTCCATTTGCATTTATCAGCTAATTTTAGAGTAGTTCAGAAGTGACAGAAGTGTGAATTTGAACTGGCTTGTCTTTAGATAGACATGACTGGGGGCATAATAAGATATTTTGGGATAGCCCTTCTTTCAGTCATCATTGTGTAAGGTCAGTTTTCATGTGGTATTATAGGGTTATAAATTACTTTTAATTTATAATATACAAATCCACCTTGATGGAATTTTTATTATCAGTCTTGCGCAACTTCTTTTAACCATAAATAAAATTATTTAGATTTTTAAGTAGATATTAAGGCATCTTAAGCGAATGCAGCGCATTCCCTGGGCAATTCCATTTTAATTCATTCCAATCAATGTTAATTCAGTCACTTCAGCTTATGAGCTGGAGTTCAACTCATTACTGCTCACCAATGCGTTCTGAGCGGACGTGCGTGTGGGTAATTTAATTAATCTCTGGAACTGATGATGAATTGAAGGAACTGACCTTAAAACATGAGGGGTGATGCTTTCGGCACAGACTGAGCACTATGACACAGCGGTATGCTGTATTGAAATGGCTGCAGCTGAGACGTGTTTGTCGAAAGACCTTCCTATCTTTCCTGATTTTTCTCCTAATCAAGCTTTTGCTCTAGATTGTAAATCTGGCTTCGGCGTGCACTGTGAATAGATCCGATATGAAAAAATGATGTGATTGAGAGAGCCACTTTATTACTCTTAGGTTTTGATTCTTGTTACTGTTTTTTTTGTTGTTGAAAGCAGAGCATTTCTATTATTCATGTATTTGTTTTGGACACAATTCATTTAAATGGGGTGTTTTCAAAAATATTTCACATTTAATTAATTGACCAAATGCTCCATTTCAGAGAATCATGCCAAGTCAGAAATGTTCACAGTGGTGGTGTTAGGATCCAGCTCCCTCACAGATGTTTATTAATATACTGACTTAGGCGCTGTTTTAGGAACATTTCTGCATCATTTAGTTTCTGGATTTCACATCATCAAAACACTCTGTTTTATTCCCCTTTACTGCCTCATAACTATTTTAAAAGAAGTTTTCTAACAGTTAAGTGACCTTAATACTGGTCCTTTTTTGGAAAGCATGTCCTCAGATACGCAGTCTGATTAAAATGAGCCAATCTGTTTGTGTACAGGTCACTAATTTGGTGAGTACTCCTGACGTACGCTGTTGCTATACTGTTTGGCCCTTGGATGACCATGCAAAGCTCTGTAGCCCTCTACTGTTCCATTAAGCTGGACACTACTAAACACCAATTTCGGTTTCACTGTGTGCCGTTTGCATTGAGACAGCATGCTCAACCAACAGATGCATTTAAAACCATGCCGGCCGAAGCTTTTTGTTGCTGCTTTGTCACGAGAAAACATTGGAAGAGGGGAGAAAAGTTGATTTTGATTTATTATACGTATTTAAGGCGGTAAGCAGTGAGAGCTTGCCGTTGAATTTCATTCTAAATGGGGAAAAATAAGGCATGAATAGTTGTCAGCGTTCAGTTCATTTCAATTCACATTTGTGTCGCACTTTTCTCACACTCAGAAATTCCAGGGCTTTAGCCTAATTCTCACAAAACATCAAGGTGCTTTAATTTTTTTCAATTAACAAAGCATTCATCTCTTTGATTAGCAGGATGCCAGTGTGGATCCACAACGGCCGCTTATTATGTCATTTATGTGTGACACAAAAAATAGTCAGGAGGTTTTCTCGTGAGGCAGCAACGTGCTCTAGCTGGCTGCGCTCTACCCTGCAGTAGCGCCTGTTCTGAAATCCCATTCGCTTTAACATAAGCCTCCTCCACTTCCCATACACTAAAAAAGAGGGCAGGATGAAGGGCGTGCGTGTTTAACAAACCTCGACTGTATTTTTCTGTTTTTTTTTTCTTTTCCTTTCTTCATTCTTGTTCTTTTTATATCATCTGTTTTCCAGAAATCCAGTATTTTACACAACCCACTCCTGCACCGAGCCTGTATTGTATAGTCTTGTATTATATGCCTGAGTTCAGTTCATTCTCTAAGTACATAGAACTGTAAGAGTTTTTATTCCTTTTCACATTCCTTTTTTGTCTGCTTATCTCTAATTCCTCATATATTGTCATTGTCATGCTCTTGTACCTTTGACATTTTGGACCATTTTTATTGGTCAAGAAACGCTCATCCAACACAAAGGCCCCTGAAAAATAAGAATAAAAAACGGAGCGAGAAAGTGTGGGTGTGGGTGTGGGTTGAGTTTTACTTTGTATACTGAGCCGAGTTCTCATCATTAATCGTATGATTTGTTCCGAGTTAGACCCCTCAGTGAATTGAATGAATGCCCACTCCCCTTCCTGTCCTTGCATGCAGTGTGTGTATTCTGTCGATAGCTGTTTCTGCTGCATCCCTTACGGCGTGACACACACAAACATGTACTCACACTTAAACACACACACGCGCGAGCGCACATGCTCTCTGGTTAAAACCTTTTTCCTGTGTTGTTCAAGGATCAAAGCGTGAAGGACAAAGCGCTCCAGAGCATGGCGGCTATGTCTTCAGCTCAGATCGTCTCGGCCACGGCCATCCACAACAAGCTGGGGCTGGCAGGCCTGCCTCAGCCCAGCTTCCCCGGAGCATCAGCGGTAAGAGAGAGCCTAAAAACATCCTAAAGGCACCCTAACGCTGTCAGGCTCATTTCCATAATGCTACTTTAGACAGGGATTCACAGCATAAACGTTTCTTATTGCTGTAACAATGCATTGTGTTCATACCCGGAGAGTAAATACCCCCAAACACAGCAGCAGTTATACCGCAGACTTGCCCTCACACTGAGAACCCACATGATAATTGGAGACGTTTCTGTTTCAAGAACGTCGCCAGGTTTTGTTCTGCTGGTGTTTGTGGTGTGACTGTTTTCCATTTGCTTCTTTTGTTACGGATCTAGTTTTGGCAGCTTTCGACCGGGCATCCAGGATCTTCACAAGAGTGAGTAAAGCTGCTCAGATTTATTTAATGCATCTTTATCTTGTCTTGCTACTATTTATTATATTCGTAATTAAGGGCCTGCCCCTCTAGCCACCCATCCATCCACTTACCCAACCCACGTTCAGAAGCCGAGCAATAATCAAATTTATTCGAGTAATCAGGACAGCCCTATTCCTGTGCTCTCATTTATTTATTTATACTATTTTTAGATGCAGGTTTAAAACCACAGTCACAACTTCACTGAAACAGTTTCTGTCGTTTCTGATCGGGGGTTATTCTGAATTCTCTGGACCAGGACCCGCACACAGATTACACCAAGTAATCCTGAACTAACAGGATTCAAAATGAAGAATCCAGATTAGGAATGTAATTTGGTTGAGGCATAATACATGAGTCTGGAAAATCTGCATTTGAACATAGGACTGTAGAGAAGTGGAGAAGGTGCCTGACATTGTTTTGTGACCTGAACTGTAATTGCATATTTCTACAGCGTCAAGCCATTTGCACAGCAAGCCTACCCCATTCAGACGGCCACGGCTTTATCAGGTACATTAGGACTTCACACTGATTCACAGACAATCACTGTGGACATAAAAGCAACTGTCAGTGAAAACTTACAGTTTGTTTGTGTGTGTGTTAGGTTTTGAGCCCCTCACAACGCCAGCAGCCACTCCCCCAGCATGGCAGAGTCGCTCCATTGGCACAACCAAGCTGAGGCTTATAGAGTTCTCCTCATTCTTGGAGCAGCAGAGAGACCCAGAATCTGTGAGTGTGTATACACACATACACACACACACACACACAAAGTTATTTTCTGAAAGGGGTTCCAGTGGATTGTGTTGAATTGATCTGAAGGTAGTGATACAGTGGCATTGATTGTGGAATTAAATTGATTTTGAATTGTAATATTGTTTAGTCTATACCCTCATTAACAAAATGTACAAATAAAAATGATCAAAAAATATTTTGTTTATCCTTCACAATTGTGCAAATAGTTCCTCCAGTCACACGTTTAAATTCTAAATTAAGACAAAATGTTCACTTGAATTGTTTTTTAGCTATGAATTTATTTGGTATTTTATTATGACATGAATCCAATGTCCAGTGGTCCTTAAAGGCTTCCTGTTTAAAATTTTCCTGCAATTTTCTGCAAAGCCAGAAGTCAAAATTGCTCAAACGTGTATTTGCCCTTGTCTAGAGTTTGTTAGTTTGTGGCTTCTGTGCTGTATGTTTGTTCCTCTCCTTTTCTTAAAACACACCTCAGTGATCGATCACTCTGGCAGAGGGACTATCAATTTTTTTCCTATGTGACAGAAGCTATTTATCTAGTGGATACAACAGAAAGATGATTTGTGTTTTATTTTCAAGTAAAGAAAAGTTCAAACTAGGTGCAGGAAATTGTTTTAATAAAATCTGATATATTTAAAGTTTTAAAGCCACAGTAATTCAGCTATTTACAAAATATTATTTCATTCAGTAATTTATACAATATAGATAAAAACCGTAAACTATATTCCAGAAGGGATTTTAAGTTTTATTGAATGTTTTGGGATAATTTGATAAGTATATTCTGTAGTGATGTATTTATAGCCTGTTATTTATAAAATTAGATCACCACTTGTGAGGTATTCTGTATAGAACATTGTAGTACCTTCATTTTCATTATTTTCAAATCTACAACTCTGTTCCCACCGTTCATAATCCTGTACTTATCTACTGTTAGTATTATACACTGTGTACAAATGAGTTGATAGTAACAAGTTGTACAAATATCTCTAACATATAACTCCAAACTTTAACAGTAATTCCAAACTTTAGAATATTAATGCACTTGTTAGTGTATTTGGACATTTCTATACTTAAGCAAATGCATAATCTGACATATGTTTAACAATATAGATGTGAGTTTGATTTTCATTTTGGAGTCTAAACCTAAACTTGGCCCTGGAGAGGAATACAGTATAATACAATAGCAAAAGCCACGTGTAAATATTTTATGTGAGTCTGATCACAATTTGTCTTTTCAGTACAACAAACATCTGTTCGTACACATCAGTCAGACAAACCACTTGCACAGCGACCCCCTGCTGGAGTCGGTGGACATCCGTCAGATCTACGATAAGTTCCCTGAGAAGAAGGGAGGCTTGAAGGATCTGTTTGGAAAGGGGCCCCAGAACGCTTTCTTCTTAGTCAAGTTCTGGGTGAGTTTCTTGGTCATGTATGCTGTTGTTACACTTGTTATATGTTTGCAATAAGTATCACAGTGTGGCTTGATGGATGGCTTTTAGTACATAGGCAAACAACATTGCTTTATTTATCTAATCAAGTTTTCACTTTATTTGCGTGTAGCCCTTCAATTGTGTGAAGAATGGAAGATTTCCACACCTGTCCACCAGAATTCATTTTTTCCCTGTCACTTTTAATACATGCACAAATAATAGCAATAAATCATACTCCAGCACCTACTACCACTTATTACCACTATTCATAAACAAGAGTAGTAATATTTATAATATTAATAACAAAACAATAATAATAAAACATTGTAATAAAAATGCTTTTATTAATAATATATATTTTTTAAAAAACAATAGTAGTAGTATTGATACAAAAACATAATGAAGCATTAGCCTAATTTTTCTCGGTTTTAGAAATTTGTCTGCTGTTTTAAAGATTATTTTTACTCTCCCTCTCTCGCTCACACACATACACACACAGTTATTTCCCGCATGCTACAGTTACACAGAATCAGTGGGAAGTAGTTATTTTCATTCTAGTGCGGAAAAGAGCCTAGCCACTTGTTTTCCATCTGCTCTATAGCATTTTAAAGACGGTATCAGAATTTATGTCACATTGTAAACGTGATCCTAGCCACTAATGGTCCAGAGGGAAATGAGAGATGCGGGTGTTGTGTCTGCGTGTGCCGGACGGTGTTGTGGCTCCTGGTGTGAAAGTGCAGTGGTGTGAGCAGTGGAGTTGTTGAGCTCTGCACTGCTGTAACGGCGGTGATGCTGCAGGCAAAACAGAGGCTTTGTTTAAACACCTGCCTCTCTGGCCACAGGTGCTGCAGATCACCCCCCCTCCCCCTTCTGTTACATACACACATCTCTCACACTCTCTCTTTTCTGTTCAGTCTTTCTCTGACAATCTTTGCTTTTTTCTCCCCATCTCTTTCTCATGTTCTGTTACACACATCCCCCACTCTCTCTCTCTCTTCCTAATGCAATCTGTCACACTCTTTTTCTTCCTTTTTCTCACACTTTACTGCTCCCTTTCTGTTACACACACTCCCTCCCTATCTCCCTCCCCTCTGTTCTCCTCCTCTTCAAGTTACCTGTTTCTGTCCATAAATATTTTGTCTTACTCTCAACCTTCCCTTATGTCTTTCCGTTCTCTCATTTCATCTTTTCCCTCTCTTCATCATGCTGTGGCCCTCTGGCACCTCTCTCTGGAGATTCACACTCATTACATCTTCAGAGTGGATGGTGACCACTAACTCCTGGATTTACACAAACCCACAGGGAGGGCTCAGATGTTAGAATGGACTTTCTCACATCTCACTTTCTCACATCTCAGTTCATGTGAAAGTCAATATGTTCAGGCATGTGGGTTTTATATTTGTGTGTCTGGGTTATGGGCCATTGATTGCTTTACTGGAACAGAATAAATATATATAAAATAGTAAGATAAAAGAGGATTAAATATGCAGATATTTAAAAGAAGGAGAATAGTGCAGTTTTTTGCAGCTTTTTAAAGTTGGCTATAACAGATCTGATACTGATGGGCAGTTTGTAATACGTGATAGAATAGTGACTACTCGCCATTTCACCATGTTTAGTTTGAGCTCTTTTGAGGGATAATACAAGTGTGGATGATCATAAGCAGGGGATAACTTGTGGCTCTACTTTTTTTACCTTACACATGATTAAGTTGTTTCTTTTTTCTGCATGGGTTTCTAAAAGGTTGTACTATTATAAACTAATGTTTTTAATCATTTTTTATTGTGAATTCTGCATCCTCAGGCGGACCTGAACTGCAACCTCCAAGAGGATTCCGGTGCATTCTACGGAGTGACCAGTCAGTATGAGAGTCCAGACAACATGACCATTACCTGTTCCACCAAAGTGTGTTCTTTTGGAAAGCAGGTGGTGGAGAAAGTGGAGGTGAGAAACCAAAGCCTTGTTCAGAGCAGGGTGTTCAAATGAGGCCGTTAATGGAAGTTCTTGACTCGAATAATGTGAAATCATTAATAATTATTAATAATAATCATAGGGTGGTGGTGGTCAAGTGGGTAGGATACCTGGCTCTGGACTAAGAGGTCATGGGTTCGAATCCTACCTTCAGCAAACCACCGTTAGGGACCCGAGCAAGAGCCTTAACCCCAAGATGCTCCAGGGAGACTGCCCCCTGTAGTTAGGGAATGGAAGTCACTTTGGATAAAAGCTTCTGCTAAATGCTATAAATGTAAATAAATTCAGTAATTACATTTAATTCTTTGTTGGTGCTCACAAACTTTTACTTATTTTCAACCATGTCAGAGCTGTTGGGTGAAGAAGGTTTTGAGACATTATAATCTTGGTAGAATTTTTGTAAAGGCAAATTTTTTTAATCAGTCATTCAAATCTGCTCTCCCCTCAGACGGAGTACGCCCGCTTTGAGAACGGCCGGTTTGTGTATAAAATAAACCGCTCACCCATGTGCGAATACATGATCAACTTTATCCACAAGCTCAAGCACCTACCAGAGAAGTACATGATGAACAGCGTTCTGGAGAACTTCACCATCCTGCTGGTACGTCCAGACCTCATTCCTTTTTAAAATTTGTTTTTTTAAATAACAAATGTATGATTCATAACTAGATGTTTAATAAAAGAACTAGCCAGTTGTGATGTCACAAAGACGAAGGTTTAATTTTACTGGGATGTAAAGATGAATTGTGACTGTTTATAGAACATAAAGTAGTTGTTGTAAGGGTTTTTTTTGGGGGGTGGGGGGGGGGGGTGTAGACTGAATGCCTACTGAAGTAAGTAGTATGCCGTAGTAGTGGTAGGTACATTTTGCTTTTGATGATATTATTCTGAGAGAATTATGTACATCATCGTTTATCTGAGCAGTAAGCATGACATTAGACATTAGAACAAAATCAAAAATACATTTTGGTCACCAGTAGTTACCATTTCAGCGCCTAGTTGAAACAGTCCAAACAGTCCCTAATTAAACTGAATCTGGGGCTGTTGATGGAACTGAAAAACCCAGAAAGTCAAAAACAAAGACTGTGTTCGTCTCACTGTATTTGTTCTATGTATTAATGTTTCATTTTACATTTACATATCGTATATATGTATTCATTTGCTCTTGTTTTATAGTGTTGTCACTGTCAATAAATATATTCATATATATTTTCTGCATACACACAAATGTCCATATTTATGTTTGTGTATTATTTGTATAGTGCACATTTTTATGTGCATATTTTTATTCTATTGTTTCTTATTCTGTCCACTTTCTGCTGTAACAACACAAATTTCTCATTTGTGGGACTACTAAAGG
>JBBPDH010000031.1:10087289-10106557 GCA_037974565.1 Clupeocharax schoutedeni
TGTGTGTGTGTGTGTGTGTGTGTGTGTGTGTGTGTGTGTGTGTGTGTGTGTGTGTGTGTGTGTGTGAGAGAGAGTGATCTGGGCCCTGGTGGAGCCCTCCGTTATTGATACGTACTTGTGTTGCTCAAAGTGGTCACAAGATGGAGCTCCAATTTAAAACATGGCACCAAAACCGGTCAAAATATTTTCTACATTGGTGTTACTTAATGTTGACTAAAATACACTCAAAATTCTTTGCTAACAAATACATTTATAGCCTTCTCACCATTTGAAAATGTCATATTTATTCAAGACTACACAACAGAAGACTACACTAGCCTGTTATATTTATTCATCAGTACTGACCTACAAAAAACACCTAATACAATATAATAATATATAATAATATATAATATAAAGTGGATCAGCAAACAACTGTTAGATATTTAAGGAGCTATTAAGTGCTGAAGCTAAAGGACAGTCTAGAATTTGACTCTGCATCACCAACAACCAGTTAATAGGAGTCAGACTTGCACTGTTACTGTTACTATATAGGAAACTTATATATTTTCATTTATATTTATAATCACTCAACAACTTTCCAGTGTTTAACAGAAATAAAAATCTGCAGTTCATGAAAACGGGTAGGGTATAATTTTTTTTAAAAATCCTTGTAGTCCCGTGACTCGTAAGGGGCGTGTCTCGTGCTCTGTTGAAAGACTGAGGTGCGGGAGGCTCGCGCGCAGTCGGAGCTGGAGCTGCAGGCGCGCGGGACACGCACATGGAATACAGACGCGCTGGAGTTTAATGGGATTTTTTTTCATTCGAATTTTTGTCTAAACTGCGCGCGGGCTCTGTAAATTAATTGCTATGGTGGATAAGATACTCGTGAACAAGCTGCGTAAAGGAGTCGCGAGCGGGACGTGAGTCAGGACTTGATGGTGCTGATGGAGCGAGGCGAGTGTGTGTCGGAGCGCGGGGAGAGTGTCTCGGACAAGGAGGAGTGTGTGTCGGAGGACTGTAAGGTGTCCGTGTGGGTTTGTCGCGAGGAGAAGCTCGTGTCCGGCCTCTCGAGGCGCACGACATGTGCGGACGTGGTGCGCGCGCTCCTGGAGGACCAGCGTTCCGCCGCGTCCTCGCGCGCCTACTGCATTGTGGAGAAGTGGCGCGGCTACGAGCGCGCCCTGCCTGCACGTACCCGCCTCCTGCGCCTGTGGAACGCGTGGGGCCGCGAGCGCGAGCACGTGCGCTTCATGCTGGTGCGGAGTGACGCGTCCGTGCCGAACGGCGGCGCGCGTAGCGCCGAGGCCCGCGTGGTGTCCAGCGCCGATAGCCGAGAGCGCGCACCGGAGCGCGAGATCGCCACATGCTCGCGGGAGAAGCAGAGGCGCGTGGTGCGCAAAGCCTTCAGGAAGCTGGAGAGGATGAAGCAGAGCAGAGGGAGGAGAGAAGAAGAGGAGAATGAGGAGGAGGATGAGGATGAGGCGGAGGACAAGTGCCGCACATCCCGGGACAGGACCTCAGCTGAGAGGATGGAGACACTCGTGCACCTGGTGGTGTCCCAGGACCACACCATCCGCCAGCAGCTGGAGCGGCTCAACGATCTGGATGGTGAGATCGAGAGGTACGAGGCCAAGGTTCACCTGGACCGCGTCCGGATACACGGGGTAAACTATGTGCAGGACACGTACCTGGCCGAGAGCAGCCTGGACAAGCAGGACGAGGTGACGGTGGCGGCGGAGAAGGAGGTGGAGCGGTTTGAGGAGTACGCTGCGCGGTGGGACAAGGTCATCAAACTCCATGAGGAGCTGGCTGAGCGCGAGGCCCTGCTGGACCAGCTCACGGGACAAATTGAGGAGGAGCTCAACCACAGGTGGATGCGGCGGCGACGAGAGGAGCTGAAGGAAAGGGATGCAGGAGGCGGGACTGAGGTAACCCCGGTGACGGTCCCTCAAGTGGAGGCTCCACCGCTGGAAGAGGAAGAACGGATCAAGACCCAGCTGGACACCAGCCTGTACATCGGGCTCCGCCTCAACACGGATTTAGAGGCCGTCAGGAGCGACCTGGACATGAGCCGCGAGCTCTGGGAGGCCAGGGACAAGGAGCTCAGGGACCTGCTGGAGAAGGTGGACTCTCTGACCGAGGGCGGCGAGGAGGAGGAGCAGGAGGGTGAAGGGGACACTTCATTCACTCCTGTCGTCCAGCCCGCTGCTGAAAAGAGCGCCGGCTGGGTCGAGGAGGCCAGGGGACTTTCTAAGAGCTGCGGCGGAAACGACGACGACTCGGACACGGGGCTGAGCTCCATGCACAGCCAGGACTCAGACAACCCACCTGTGTGTGAGTCGCTGGTGTGACATGCAGATAAAGGACGGAGTTGGGGTGAACGATACAAACAAAAATATCATAGCTGCATGTCATATTTAGGGATATTTCCACCTTTGATGGAACATTATTACTGATCAGCCTTCATTATTGTGACTAGTAATGTTTTACTGAGATCAGAAGAACATCTGTGTTTGGTCAGGATCCAACAAATTCATGTGTAGCGATATTTTATGGGACACAGCTATAGATCAGCCTGTGTTACTGTGACCAGAGTTGCGGTCAGGATGTACTTGGGTGGATCATTCATCTGCATATTCCAGCTTTCAGTATCAGCATCAGTAAAAGCTAATATCACAATTACACTCCATAACCTGGAATAGGAGGCACTCAGGGAATATTATGCCTCAAACGACATTACGAATGATCTCTTTAAGAGAGACTCACGTGTGAAATGTGTGTGTCGTTAAATCTTTAACATACTTGTCTCTAACTTAAGCCCCTGGAATTTGCTTCTAAGGCGCAATTCGCCAAATAGTTACTAATTAACCATCGCGCGTGAGACTGTGCTGCATTCCTAGGCTTAAGTTGATAGGCTTATAACTGTTTTTGTTTTCTATAGAGCCTGTTATACACAGACTACACTGCAGAAAAGGATCCTGGCAGGCGAACATGTCTTAGATCTAGTCCGTATTTCGCTTTGTGAGATTATTGTACGAATATTATAAGATTATTCAAAATTACTGTCAATGGCAAGATGCTTTTACTGTTTATAGAGAAATTATCTTGTATTGGTAGTTTGCTGTTTGCGTTTCAAGACGTTTTGTCTAAAACTAGTAAAATAATGGACAAAAGGATAATTTCTGCATATAAAATGACTTAAAACAAGCTATTTTTTTAAAAGTCATGTTAAATTAAATAATATTCTTACAACCAAACTGAAATGAAAGGTAAAGATTGTTCAGTTTTGAAATGAAAGCACGCTTTTCTGCACATATTAGAGCACAATTGACATTTCTTCATTTACCAAATTAGAAAAAGCATAAAATATACATACACAGGCCACGTTTTATGTTTATGTTTATGTTTCCCCCATGCCAAATTTACTAAAGTCACAGTAGTATTGTATTAAATGTGCAGAAGTGTGTAATGGATGAAAATCAACAAAACATGTTATATGACCAGCGGTGTCCAAACTTCTGCCTGTGATTTACTCTGCCAGGGTTTTTGCAGGGTATAAAGACTGTTGCTCTGTGAATGATGTCGCTGTAACACTGAATTAGGTCTATTTATTGTAGAAAACCGACCACACTGTTCCACAGAAATGTAGCGAAGACCTTCATGCTAGATGTGTGATCTCACCATGCTGTGGAATTAAACTGACGTTCACTGAACTGTGTTTCTGTGTGGAGAATCAGACCTTTAGGTTCAGAACTTTACCTCCGAACTCTTTTAGAGGATTTACAGCAGTCCAGCTCCAGATAACGGTCAGAATCGAGCTCAGCCATAACTCACAGACAGCGAGGCGTGAAGTGGTGTAGGATGAAGAACGGTCCTAAAAGCACACCTTTAGAGAACCGTTCCATGCTGCGTAAGACTGGTCTGACGAACCGCAGACGCGAAGGAATGTGGCACTGGGAGATTTCCTTTATCCCTGTAATGCCCTCTCATTTTCCTGTCATGGGCTTTGACAAACCACTCAAAGCTCAACATTGTTTGTTGTTCACTGGAAAAACACAGCTTGAAGGTTTTCCCCAAGTCAGAGATAATCCCACAATTAGGCGCATAATAGCTGCGAAGGCTACCGATGCACACAAGTCCTGCTCTGCAGGCCGCGTGGTGAACTGAAGCCTCCTCAGAAATGCTGCTAATGGTGTAGAAAAACAAGTACGGCCCAGTAGAGCGCCCAGAAAATTGGGTCATGTTCAGGTTCTCCCCACTCATTTCCATAAACTCTCAGTCACTAGGCATTTCCAGCCAGATGCCAAGATGACAAGACATTTCTATTAATGTTTTTAATGTTTATAGAGAAATGATCTTGTATTAGCAAACCAAAAACAAGTAAAATAGTAGACAAAAGGATAAATTCTTTACACAACAAAACCATGAAGTTAGAATATGATAAATGATACAATACAGAACATTGTAATCAGGGTTTGACATGAAAATGTAGCTTACAAACAAAAGACCAGTCATCGTTTTCAGCAGCTAATAACCTGTTAATAACATGTAACGGTGTGTGAAAACAAATAAGACGCAGTTAGCAAAACAGCATAAAAAAATGTTCTCTTCATTTCCATGAACTGGCCTTTTCAGCCTAATGACAACATGCAATAAATGTCTGTTCATATCTAGGAGCCTGTATTGCAATGGCAGAGCAATGATTCTGTATTGGCAGAGCATTTGCCTGTATCAAGACATTTTAAAATTGACAGAAGGACAGTATATCTATATACAATGGCTTAGAAAAAATGTGGTAAATGATATAATACAGAACATTGTCATCAGGGTATGACATGAACATTTAGCCTGTAATAGTGAAGCTGTACTGGAGCTTTTTGTTATTAGATGACAATACGGCAAAATGACAAGTTCATCCGAATTGATGCAGATTGATTTTTGGATAGAAAAGGAACTCTAACAGAGTCCAGTCAGATTTAGCTTCTCTATATGTGTTCCTTTCTTCAGGCAGGACGGGACAGAAACAGGCCGATACTGGCATTTTATGATAAAGGCATTTCCAAGGTGTCCATCTGAGCACTCGTGTTCAGATTTTGTTAGGTCAGTTCCGCTAGAGTCTAGTTTCACACTAACTGCAAAAAGCTCTGCTCACAGCAGCCAAACTCTAAAAGTTACAACAAAAACACTGTTCAACCACAGCTTGGTTAAAATGTTCAACCTGCTGTATCCCATCTCCATCAGAATTGCCTTCAAAAGCCCATTGTGATGGATACTCACGCAATACTTTGTCCAACTCTCCACAAAATGTGCAAATTATCCCTATGCTGACATCAAATCTTGATTTTCCACCCATTTACTTCAAGAACTGCAGATTTTTACCCTTGCATTGGGAAATTGTTGAGTGAACAACTATAAATGAAAACATGTCAAATAAAACAATAATATGAGAGAATCTATAACAGTGCAGGTCTGACTCCTGTTAACTAGTTGTTTGTGAAACTAGTTGGTGCAATTCTAGACTGTCCTTTAACTTCAAATGCACTCGTTACTGTTTCAGCACTTAATAGCTCCTTAATCAGGATGATCACGTCTCGTTATCCAGATGTAATCATGTGGATTTTCATAGGTCAGTAGTGATGAATTAATAAAACTGGCTATTAATGGAACTCAAATGTTGTAAACACTGTAAATTATTTCTTAGCAAAGGATAATAAGTGTATTTCAGTAAATATGAAGTGAGTAACATGCAAATGTAGAAAACCTCTACATTTGAGCAGATTATCATTTACGCTGCAAAGATACGAGGCTAAATACGTCCCAGGCTACGAGAGGTTTGAGTGATCGTATCACAATGTGTCTTGGTGGTTGTTTACACTTCTATGAAGGGCTGTTCACTTGTGTTCCAATGAATTTTAAAACCAAATGTGTAAACAGGACCTCATGCATGAACTTCACCAGGGACACATCAGGAACTGCAGCCCTGCAGCTCAAAGCCAGAGGAACATTTTTGAGCATTTTTGAACATTTTGTCAGTTACGCTGGGAGGGGACGTTACCGAGTGACACGTGAGGGGTGTGGGTGACTGTGACTATGCAGTGTGTTCTACTTTTCCATACACACACACACACACACACACACACACACATAGGGTCTGTTTCCATACCTCTTTAACATGCCCTTGTCAGCCACAAGTCACGACACAGTTATGCATCAGACAAATCAACGAGACGGCGGTTTGGAGCAGGACACACACCCTCATCTAATCAACCAGACATGCAAACTTTCCAATGCAAAGCATTCGGTTTTAGAGTGTAACGAACTTAAGTCTTTGAATAATTGCTGTGTTTGTCGATAAGCTTTTAAAACTGTCACTCTTCACCATGCAGCCTTTAACTTGGTGACTATGAAGTTGAGAGTAAAGTAGTGTAGAACAGATAGAGCCCAGCAAAAACCGTAATGGAGATGTGTTCATTCCATGCCCTGTTCACTGACCTGCTTCACACACTTCTCTTTACTCTCCTAAAACATTACTGCTGAGTAGTGAGCTGCAGGTTATACCCCTGGAGGTCAACTCTGATTTCAGCTTTTACTGGATTCCAAGCTGTAAAACAGAATTAGCCTGAAGGTAAACTACATGGTCAAAAGTATTGAGACGCCTAACCAATACATCAACAGGCACTTTAATGACATTGCATTCAGACTATGGAGTCTGGACCAATATGGAGTTGGCCCCCCTTTGCAGCTGTAACAGCTTCCACTTTTCTTGGAAGGCTTCCCACAATTCCCCCAGAAGAAAGGGAATTTGTGCCCATTCATTCTGCAGAGCATTAATAAGGTCAGTCTCTGATTGGATGAGAAGCCCTGGCTCACAATCTCCGTTCCAGTTCAACCCAAAGGCGTAGCTGTACTGGAGCTTTTTGTTTTTAGTGATAAGATGAAAAGATGATCTCTATTGACTAAGATTGATTTTGGGATAGAAAAGGGTTGCCAATGGAGTCCAGTGAGATTTAGTTTCTCAGTAGATCAGTCCATCAGTCAGTCCTGGAAGACTTTTTAAACTAAAGCGTATAAATCTGTTGATCCGCACAGGCAACAATACCCCTGTACAGAAAACCTGTTGGTATACTGATGTGACCGAACAGTCTGGATAGATTTTACTCCTGCATTTACTGAGAGACGATTAGTAGGTCAATAATAGGTCATTCTTTTCCAGTCCTTTTCATGCGCTAGGCGAATGAAAAGCTAGTTTTACGAAATGTCCATAGATTTATGGATGTTTGGTAACCCTGGCCTATATTCATAAAGCTCTGAGATTCTGAGGGAGATTATGAAGACGGGACCAGCTGGCAGCAGCGGGCGATAATCCAGTATTAAAGTAAACAATATGCATACCACACCTAACGTGCAGCTCCAGTGCTAAGTGCAGCAAAACAGACCAGAAATCACAGATGCTCAAATTGCTATGGTGATAAATTGGGGAGGGGGAGGTCCTACATGCACCGAAGAGGTTTAGCAGTTACTAAAAGCCTCGTAAAGTGTGATGACGATATAAAGGCGAGTGGGAAGGGAATCACCACCAAGTTACTGAGCTATAAAGTCTGCTGTGAAGGTCAGAGCAGAGGGAAACACCTTGCTGTGGCAGTTCCACTACTGTACATCAGTGAAGAACGATGACAATTAGAGCCTGACCTTCAGTCCTGGCCATGAATATTAAAACATGGTCAAAAACATGGATCAACACATCACTATAATGCTGCTCATGCATTTCTGTTTTCTAATAGGATGTGAATGCTAACGCACTGCACACTGACATTTTAGTCTTATATGAGGCACAGACATGTGAAGCTTGTAAAAGACATTCCATGTTTTAAGCTTGTAATAAACATTTACATACTTTTTTCCTTCTGTGTAGCATTTATAGTGACTTTCTCAGTAAAGAGTCCAAGTTGAGCTCATATTCGCAGTGACTAAAATAGGATGCGGGATCTCCAGAAGGCCTGGAATGATGGTCCCACTCAATGTCAATCAACATGTAATGAGTTGATTGGTCCTATGACAATTTCTAATTTTGTTGGTAGATAATCTGACATGTTAGTCCATTAATCCAGTGCCTGGAGACCTGACCAGCAGGAGAGCATGCTTAGCTACATCTGCCTAGATAACACTCAGAATACATTCTGATTGGAAACGCTTCTGGTAGACCTTTTAATAATTTAACCCTATTGTGTCCAAACAAAATAATGAAAGAAGGGCAGGCTGTAAATATTACAGAATGCAAGTACAAGTAATTTGAGAATTTTAGTATAAATAATTACAGAATGTGAGTACACATACTTGCAGAATTTATAAACAAGCCAATAATGATTCTATTTTATTTAAATTAACTTAACTAATTACAGTACTGTTTTTTTAGTACCTATAAATCATTTGGCCTTCTCTGAACACCCAGAAGGCTCAAAGGGCTATTTGCATACACTCTGCTGTTTGCATACACTCACTTATCATCTCCACTTACTCTATAGCTACAGTCTTTACTCACAGGTCGCAGTCCATCTGTTTTTGTCCATAACACAGGGTGCCAAATGTTTATATTTCAGAAAATCACATTAGTGTTTTCCTACCTTCAATGCTTCTAGAGATGAACTCTTTCATTATAATACTTTATAGCAAACTTAAAAGTGCATATATGTGGTCAGTGTATAATAAAATATGTGTAAATATAAAGCAGGGGGGCTTAACACTATGGAACCAAATGCTTTAATTTACCCCTTAAAATGGAAAATTAATTAAATTAATGAAAATTAAGAGGAAAAGTGCACAAAGTAAGGCTGATTAAGGGGTAAAACTACTGAATGTCCCTTTTGCTTTTTCAAATTTGCCCCTTAAATAATAGAACCTCCTGAATTAATGCCTTAAATCTAAGATTAAGGAGTTTCACACTCATGCCTTAAATCTAATTTTCAGGTCAAATTAAGAGGTCGGTTTCACAAATTAACGGCCACTTAATTCAAATGGTTTGGGATAT
The DNA here is from genome assembly GCA_037974565.1 of Clupeocharax schoutedeni. NCBI lineage: Eukaryota > Metazoa > Chordata > Actinopteri > Characiformes > Alestidae > Clupeocharax > Clupeocharax schoutedeni. Next base: position 10,096,297 of record JBBPDH010000031.1, read on the forward strand.
TTTCAGAAGTGAATTATAGTTGGGTCAAGCACATTTTAAGCACATTGTCTTTCGTAGCGTAATGAAGAGGCTGGCTGATTTGTTGGCCATTTTATCAGAAATGCCTACCATGGAAGTGCAGTTTAAACACTTAAAACAGTTCCAGTTATAGTCCACCTCCTCGGCTCTCTCCATCAAAGCACAGGAAGAACCGCAGGACCACTGGCAACTAGATCTTATTCTAATTTAGAATTTTAGAATTACACACAACACAGCAAAGTAAATGTAAAGCTCTTTGGGCAACAAAACGGTGTGTGTGTGTGTGTGTGTGTGTGTGTGTGTGTGTGTTGGGGGTAAATAGGTGGCTCTCTATAAACTGTACTGAGTCTTCAAAGAAAACTGGACCATCTTCAATCAGCACAGCTTCATTACACAAGCATAATTGAGACTTGCTATACGTTTCTGGCAGGTAGGATCAAAGACACATCACTCAAAAAGTCCTTTTAAGTGCTTAAATGATGCTGCATAACAAGGCAGCGCTAATGGCAGACAAGAAGCTAATTTTGAAGAGGCTTGGTGAATTACACACAGTGATTCATTACAGTAAGTGATGCATGTACAAGTGACTCCCACATGAAAAAGGAGACCATGGGAAACACTCGGGCTCAAACAACAGCAATCACTGACATTAGAGCTTTTATTCAACCAGCGCTATTCCTGCATATTTTAAAGGTGTATTTCCAACATTTTTATATCCATTCATGTCATTTGTTGTTATAGAGTCCAGCTCCTCTCAATCCCTTTTAATTAAACAATCTATTTCTTTTACTGTGCCTTTAATTACACAGATCAACAGGGAAACAGAGAAAAGTTTCTGTGAGGTCTGTAGTGTTTTTCATGCTGATTTCAGATCTGTTTAGTTTGCCCCACACGTACCGTGTTTGTGATTAAGCTAGTTCTATATTACATGATAGTTGGTACAATGATCATATTATAACCATATGCTGAGTGTTTGTGAAGAAACAGTGGGAGCTGACTGACACTGATCATTATATCTATGCCTCAGTGTGGCCTGTCTGACTTCACACTGCAAATATTGAAACAGTTCTAGATTGGTGTCTGTGGTTTAATAAAAAATGCATGCGAGTCTATCACAGGTCTAATATTATTCAGCATTCAAAAAGTTGAAAGTAGATCTGAAATCAGCATGAAAATCTGATTTAGAAAAGTGTTTTGTATTTCTGATGATTTCATTTTTTTTACCTGTGTAATTTATGTATATAAAATATCTTTACTCTGATTGGCTGTCCTGTGTTAATTCTAGAAGCAGCTTGGGCTAAATAACTTACCTATACTGTTAACATAAATGGGCGGGGCTAAATTTCAATAGACTAAATATATGATTAGTACATACCACTGTTTTTGTGACATCACTAGAATAACGAATTGAAAAAGAACTATTTCTGAGTTTAGTTTCCATATATGGACTGGCAAATGTTTTGAGGACAATTTGAATTTCCAAGATAAGAGTCCTTTACGTCAGCACTTGGTACTTTAGCGGTGCTTGTTCAAAGTGTGCAGAGATTAGATGTGATAAATCCAAAGAAAAGGCTGTTTTATGGAGTAGTAGACACAGGTTGTTTAACTGTTTACAACCTGAAAATGCATTTACAGCACAGCCTGACCACTAAAATTACTACAATCACACCAGTAGATAAACCAAACCCACCTTACACAACCCACATGACTTTGCATTGACACATAACTCAGACAGCTCCACTTCCACTATTATGAAACGAATAAAATGTTCTTTAAAGATGCAGAAAGTCTTTCAATAATTTAAAAATTATTTTTCAGGTACTAGCAGTGTCTCAATATGGGACAGAATTCTTCATCCAGGAGATAAATTGTTAAGACCATCTTCTCTCATGTATTAAAGGGGTGCTTTTTCCCAATGGATTTGATCACCTGAGGCAAGTCTGAGGTTTGCTTTTTTAGTTTTGCACTAGAGCTAACAGTGGGGTTAAGCACATTGTGTTTTGTAGTGTAATGAAGAGGTTGGCTAACTTCTTAGTCATTTTATCAGTAACAGCTACAGCAGAGCTGCAGTTTATACCCTTTACACAGATCCCCTGAGTCAACCCTGAAATAAAGTTAGAAAATAATGGAAATTAAATCAACAAGAAAGGCTAAACTAAGGTCATAAAACTATACAGTCATAATAATCAGCTACTGATCTAGAAAGCATCTAGTGTGATCAGCTGTGTGTGGTTATGAATATTGAATCTTTCCCTTTCTAATTTGGCTCAGCTAATCAAACTGGTCCTCAGGAACCACCATGGTGGGCCTTCTGGGGATCCCCCAGTGGAGAACCACTGTATTAAAAATGTACGCAAATAACTGCTAACACTGCATAGCTGAACACCAAAATACCATAAACAATCAATCTGAGGCCTACAGCCTGACAGCCACATTAGTCTCGCAGCTCCAGCGAGAAAGTAAAGAGGCAAACAGGCCTCAGATGATTTACTAGATTTGGGGTAAAATATGTTTGATTTCATGCAGAACCATTAAAAATGTTCAGCGAACTGCCACATAACCCACAGCTGAAACTGTCAGTACACACACACACACACACACACGAACCAGAGCGAGCCAGAGCGAGAGATATCTGAGGTGTTTTCCAGTTCCTGGAGACCAAGCTGATCTTCCTGCTGCCGACTGCTGTGGTTTAATCTCTGGCGTGAAACTGAATTTGAGGCAACAACTCTGTCACTCCTGTTCATCAGGCATTCAGCTCTACAGCCCAGTTTTAAGATAAAATCTTAAAAAATGATTTTCATTATGACAAGACAGAAAATTGCTCAGAGTACAAAATGTGTTTGTTCATTTACATTTACAGCACTTAGCTGACGCTCTTATCCAGAGCGCCGTACATCAGTGTTAAGAAGTCCACGACGTGAAAAACATCTTAAATCTGAGTCAACTATTTAACCAAGATACTGCAGTAAGAGCATCTATACAACAACTGTCCAAATAATAACTAGCCAACGCCTAACCCAACAATACAATGTAAGACAAGGAAATTTATTTATTTATTTATTTATTTTTAAAATAAGAAAGCATCCTGAAAATGATAAACCAGTATCGGAACTGGAAAATCCATATTGAGCCCAGCTAATGCTGCAACTGCACAGACGCACAGAAACAAGAACAATATAAAATATAAAGTCTAATAAAAGTCCAATAAAGTTCAATAAAACCTAAAAAAAATGCTCTATAAAAAAGGTGGATTAAATTCTATAGGGAATTAAATTAATAATAAATGATGTTCTCTGAAGTTCTCTATGAAGTTCTCTATAACAAGAGTTGTTCTCTATAGCGAGTCTGTTATTGTACATAATTAATAAACCGTGGATAAGTACTATGTAAGATAAGTAATACTGACACACACTAATAGGACAAAGGTATTGGGACACCTGACCATTACACCAACAGGGAATTTGTGCCCATTCATTCTGTATTCATGAGGTCAGACACTGATGTCTGGGTCTGATGAAGCATAAAGAATGTTGTTTCATTTTTACTATGCTCTGTGTGTATATGGCAGAAATGACAAATAAAACCTACTTGACTGTTTCCCTTCACAGGAAGTAAGAGAACTACCTGAATTCAATAAAGAATTGTGTCAAAATACTTTGTCCATATAGAGTAAGCAGTGAAATTGCACGGTGAGATATCTGAGAAGAGGCAAGTTATTGCACAGATAATTGTGTGAAAATGTGACAAAGGGCAGAGTTCACTACAGAGTTCACAATGTCTTCTTTCATGGCTGCTGGTGTTGGGTTGGACAAGTTTTACAGAACATCAACCAAGATTCTATTCAGCCTAATGTGAAACAGTAGAACACAACTTTAGTTTAGTGAAAGTGAACATTCTGTCATATGTGAACACACCACTGCACACAGTGTGAACAGCACAAAATTCACTCTCTGCAGTGGGCAGCAGGAACACGGAGCCTGGGGAGCAGTGTGTGGGGACGGTACCTGGCTCAGGGTACCTCAGCGGTGCCTAGCGGTCTTGGGAATCGAACCCAGACTTTCTGATCGCAAGGCAAATGCCCTAACCACTAGGCCACCAGCTGCCATCATATATCTCTAATTGGAGAGCAATATTACATTTGTTCTTGATATCACAGACCAAGAAAATATGGACAAACCCCTCTTTAAATTCTCAGCAAGCATCAGTGTCACGTAAGCAGCGCATCCAAGCCATACACTCAGTTCCGCATAGCTGCTTCAGACGAGACTGACAGTTCTTTTTTAATTAGATCATTTTACAGTCGGATCAAAACTTGACAGCACAGACAGCAGATCTGTCTATTGTGAGTCAGAAACATTCACAGTGGAGCTCGATAGGAAGCAGATGTCTAAAGAATGTAATGCCTCTAAAAGCAAAGAAAGATGTCTGATGAAGGGGTCTGAAAGGGCTATGAATACACTGCGTGATGTCTGATGTTTTAAAATAGTTTTTTAGAAGGAAAACAATTTATTCATGCTACAGACGTTCATACAGGCCTCTGAAAGCTAAAAAATATCCTCAAAGAAAACGTACTGTTACAGATTTCACCCACATTAGATCTAAAAGGACACATATTTTATATTTAGAGCCTTGTATTCTCATAAAGGGTGGGTGTATAGTCATCCTCATCATGTGCTAGACCGGTACGTTCAACTCGGTGAAGCAAGACTAGCAGCTTTATTTGACCTCCACTGCTCACCTGACACGCGTTCTGGTCTACAAAGCGTCCAAAGTTCTTTCAAAATATTAAGAATGGACTCACAGCCTTGTGCAGACAGTACCATCTTTGGTATCACTCCTTGGATTGTACACATGAGAATAAAACAGATTAACATTATTGCTTTTGCCTCCCTCCTGGCACACAGACAGAGCCTGTTACGCTGGAAAAGACTGAACCCTCTGCCACGGTTCATGTGGTTTCCAGGAATATAATAATAAATTACCCTCAGGGGCTGTACCCATTCAGTTACTCAACCTGGGAAACACCGGTTTCATATTTTGTGGTATAGAAGTCAGATTAAAATTCTTATATATGTTTGTTTATTATATGCTTCTTTTATATTTAGTGTGTGTATTAATCTGAGTTAACATTAATCTATGTTTGAATGAGTCTGGGGAACAAGGAAAAGTCATTTTATGTGTAGATTGATTTACCGATTGATTTAAATAGTTGATTAAATTGCTATATTGGTTACATTCATAATCACTGTAAAGAAATCTGAAAGCCACTGGCTAGCCCTGTTAAAACAGACTGGCCTTTCAACCAGACATTCATCCAAACAATCAAACGACAAGGAAGCTACGGTCCTATAGTGTTAGGTTAGGTTAGTCTAGTCTGACAAAAAAATTAAAGATGGTTGTTAAATGGGATTTTTGCCAAAATGTTAAGTAGGTAAAACTATGAAAGAATGCAGATGTGGGCAGAGCATGACTCAGTTCTGTTCATTATACAAGCGGCAGATCAAAGAAATCAAGGTCATCAGGAATGTTACATGAGGGTTGGAATGAAATTGTGCCGTACTGGAGATACCTGTTCAGAACACACTCCTGTCGTAATCTGGCCTTTTACAGCTCCTCAGAGATCAGGAGCAGCCTTCCTTCTCTTTTCCCCCCATTAAAACTGACCTGCTATAGGACTTTACAGTCGAAAGACATAGTCTGGTTGTTTTTGAACTCTTAAACTCTAAGGACAGACATGGATTAAGTCTGATATTGAATGTCATCCCAATGCACACAGGGACACCTGAGGGTGCTTCCTTGATTCCTCATTCATCACACCTCTATGAAACCTGATATCACTCTCAGGGCAGGATTCACACGCATCGCCTCACACTGTGATGTGTCTGAACTTTATATAGTCCTGTATAATGTCCTGCTGGGCCTGAGGAATGTCAGTTCATCCCAGTATAAACAAGTTTTCAATGGGAATGACAATAAAGACCCATGACCCATCTTTGGCCCTCTGCTTAAGCACATCCTTCACACACACATCAATCCTCGTGTGACATCTAACAGCACAGTATATTAGCATTAATGCGTGGACTACCTCACTCACACCCTCCTGGCTAAGCACCAACAAATGCAAAATCTCACACATACACACACACAGGCACACTTAACGACAAGCTCAAGAACATGCTTAATGGATCATGACTGTTGTGAAGGACCTGGAACAAATGAACAAAGACAAGGGCCTCATAAACCACAGGCCATGGTTACATAACACTTTGAGTGTAGCGAGTTTCTGATCCGCACTTTGAGTGCTCATGTTAGAAACATTGCCTTCAACTCAATGCATCCATTATCTTACTCATTTATCCTAATCAGGGACAGGTGGGAGGGAATCCCAGCACCAATAGGGCAAAAAGCTGAGAACACCCTGGATAGGGTGACCGTCCATGAATGCCTCAATCTTAGTAGTCCAGATAGTAGTCCAGAGAAGAGTGAAGGACAGCAGTGCAGGAGGAATAAATTCCATATTCATGCCCTGAGGTTTTGGAACAGGATACTCATAAGGATATAATGATCACCTGTCCATATACTTCTGTCCATGCTGTGTTTATTTCCTGTACAAACTGATCCATGAAGTGTATAATAATCACCTGTCCATATACTTTTGTCCATGTAACGCATATTTCCTGTACAAACCGATGAAACTAAGTAACAGGAATTGAGTTCAGATCCATGAAGAGAATCTAATCTCTGCACGATGAGAATAAACAGCCCCCATGTGTATTTTGAAAATGAAAGGACTACAGATCTGTTTTCGGTTACGAGCAGAAACATTTAGATAAATGCAACATGACGAGCCAATCAAAGGCAAAAAAAAAAAATGTGGCAGGAAAATGAGAACAGGTTTGGACAGTCATTTACATCCTCCGCTCTCTCTGCCAGCGTATCAGTGTAGTCATCAGTGTGTGGTGGGAGAGTGTGAGGTTTTATTTCAGCGCGGGAGCACCCCTGTGTGATACGCAGGCAGGCTCTTTTCCACTGGCACGAGGAACCGCACCGTACCATGATCAAATATTTATCCTTTACAAATAAATGGACATGAACCCACACTGAACCTGAGGTCCTCTATGGCAGGGCTAAAAGCGAGCCGCAGTAGACTGTCTGTTTGGGCCAAAGATACATTTCAGTGGGAGTTTTCTATGACACTAGCAAATTTATCTTTAACTCTGAGAAATGTGAAGGTGATCTAGGACATCACTAACCAGGATTTGGTTAATAATAAAAAAAAAGCACAATAGCAAAAGCGTCTCAGACAGAAAAACATTCCGCTGGTTTGACTCCATGGATGCGGTTTTGAGACGACCGTCCATAAACTGTGTGAAGAGAACTGCCATCCACTGGAAAAATCTAAATGTACATGGCCACTGAGGTACAGTTTAGATACAGCATGGTTCCTGTACACCTGAGGACAAGAGCCTTTAGTGTGTGTTTCTCACAGCAGTGATTTGTAAGGAGTCTAGAACAGCAGGGTTACACATTCACCAGAGCAAACACATCCGGCCCGCTGCCTTGACCTTTCCTGCTCAACCAAAGACAAACAGGTGGTGTGTTGGGCTGGCGTGGGCCCAGCGTTCCTCCGCAACATGCTTTTTTGATGGCCTTGACTGATCCAGGACCAGCACTAGCCTTACATTGATCTAACACAAGCAAAACAAGACTCAAGATTCTTTCTCACACACATTTATACAAGTGCAACATGTAGTGAAGTGAGCCTCTGAAATGCCTATGAGACTGTGCAATTTTTTTTAAAGAGAAAATTAAAGGCTAGGAAGCAATAAAAATATGTCATAAATATATATTCAAATGAGGAAGTTCTGCTCATCCGAAGGCAACAAACAAGAGACTGTAGATTCTAGAACAGTGGGAATGAAAACATTACAGAACAGTGAGGAACATTCTAGAACAGTGTGCACACGTATATCCTAGAACTGTGTAAATGAGAACATTCTAGAACAGAGTGAACGGGAGAGAACCTTTTAGAACTGTGTGCATGAGAACATTTTAGTGGGAAACAGGGAAGAACATTCTAGAACCGTTGGAGTGAGAACAGAGTGAAGATTTGTGGAGAACACAGCTGGAGCGTGTGTGAGAGTGTCAGAAACCAGCCATCAAACAGGTTCTTATGGAAAGCGAGTCACAACACTCTCGCGCAGAACAGCATGTTCCACCCCATGCATTAACCATGCAAGCCCTGAACACACACACCTACTGTGGTCATGTATGTCAGTGAAGTATGTTGCCTGTGCGGTCTGTACCTTTACCTAGAGCTCGTCCCGAGGCAGCCTCGCCACTCTGAGAATCAATACATTTACTACACTTACCTATTTACTAGAAATGCTCGTAGTTATCTTTGCTAATAAATATATTGGTTACCCTTTGCCTAGAGGATCGTTAACACAAACTGCATGGAAAAACTACTGAAGCTACAGCTTCTGTCTGAATGCATATTCAGCCATATGCACACTGAAATCAATATTCTAGCAGTGGAGTCATTAGGCACAGAATAGAGGTAAACAGCTGTAAATAAAAATTGTGCAAATAACAGCAGCGGCAGGACAGAGAATGTGGTAGTTGTGCAGTTTGTTTATTTATGTTTCTAATATACTGGTCAGGATTTTTTAAATTGTGTCTCTTGGGATAAGATGCACAGTGATTTTATTTGTGAGAAGTGTTTGTTAAACCGTTTAGCGTTTCTGATTCGCAGGTTTAGCTGCAGTGCCGTGTTTAGCTCAGTGGAAAGTTCTGAAAATTGTTCACGTTCAAAAATAAGCATTTGCCAGGTGTTTCTGCTGACAGCATGTAGTCGCTAAACTGTCACGCTGTACTTTTTATCTCAGGAAATGTGTGTGTGTGTGTGTGTGTGTGTGTGTGTGTGTGTGTAGAGGATGTTAATTTTTTCCCAAAACGGTGCCGTCACACATCCCAGTGTCTGAATCTCAGGAAGCAGATGGCTCCTCTGTTCCTTCCTGCACACCAATCCCACAAAAACTGAGAGCGATAGAATAAGAAAGAGAAAGGGTGTGTGTGAGAGTAAGAGAGAGAGAGAGAGAGAGAGAGAGACACAGAGAAAGACAGAGAAAGATAAAGAGATAGAAAGAATTATAGAGAGAGAGAGAGAAAGAGAAAGAGAGAAAGAGAGAGAGAGAGAGAGAGAGAGAGAGAGAGATTGTGCAAGAGAAAAGTAATTTAGAAACTGTTTCAAACTATACTGTTCCAGAAACAGCCTGTCAAACCAGACAACTGATTCTTCTCAAACAAACTGTTCTCATATCAGAGTGCGAGAGCTCCTGGCCTGAAGCGGTGATGTGTTGGCACACGTGATTAATGTGCTGTTACAACATTCAGACCAAACATCAACAGACACGTCTGAGTGACCCGAACACAACAGTGCTGGGAAAGAACGGAACATCTGGGAACTCGGGGGGCCTCGAATAAAACACAGTGCTGTTTCACCATCACTCTCAGACTGAGCGGGAAAACGCCTCTGAAATTCTACACTTCATGCTAGAAGTGGGCTTACACCAGAACAACACAGTGTTTGCTGATTGTTGATTGTGATAAAGAAACAAGTGCTGCAATGTTGTTTACCTCTGAGCGCAAGCAAGCTCCAACCTGCAGCACCTGCTGTTCCACTACCACATGTGGAACACCTACCAGGTCTGGTTCAAGAAACGAAACAATATTAAGAATTTCATGGAGGAACCACCTTTGGTTCCCTAAAGAACCATGTTTAAAATATACATGAGTGTAAATAACAGCTTAAAGAATTTTCACTAATTTTACAATTACAAGTGTATTTAAACCATTCACAAAGTGAAGCAGCAGGTAGCCAGGAACACAACGCCCGGGGAGCAGTGTGTGGGCACGGCATCTTGCTCAATGGTCCCTCAGTGGTGCCACTGGCAGTCCTGGGATTTGAACCCATGACCTTCTGATAAGAGGCAACTCCCTACTAGGGCTGTGCGATATTGACAAAAGAAACCCATTACGATTTTCTTGAACAATATTGCGATTTTGACTTTAATCACGATTTTGTTTTACAATGTGAATATGAAACATTTTTCCAAAAGAAAACAATTAGATCTTTATCAAAGACCTGTAACATGTCTCTAAAAACAGACCCATGGCAAAAAATGAAAAATTACCAAGTAAAGGTGTAAAAATATGGCTCTAGAACAGACCTATGGCA
>JBBPDH010000031.1:10109256-10129259 GCA_037974565.1 Clupeocharax schoutedeni
CCCACACCGTCTCATTCGCTCTCTCTCTTTCTCTCTCTCACACACACACACACACACACACACACACACACACACACACAGAACATGAGTGTTTTGTTTGGGCTGCCATTGTGCTCCTCTTCTCTCTCAAAGTAACCCACTGAAGTCATTTACCTCGTCCAGTAACCTGATTAAACCAACATTTGGATTCTCCAGCTAGCATCACGAGCAGTAGTGTGCAGAAATCTTAGGCACATGTGAAAAGAGTATTTAAAAATGTATTTAAAGATGAGCTGTGAGCGATTTTTTAACATGAATGGAGTTCATGTTGGAGTTTCACAAATCCAAACAGTTGGAGGAAACGAGAAGGAATCTGGAACCTTTTTAGTACTTTCTTGTTCCCTGGCAGAAGCTTTTCTAGCTGAAAGACACTATTATACAGTGAGACAAATGGTTTTAAACAAAAGCTGTAATTCTTAGCATATGTTTATCTATCCATTATTAAAGTATACTATGTCATCATAACCATATACAAGCATACAGAGAGATGTACACATACTGTACACCTAGTGCAACTAACAAAACACAATATACAGAACATTACATTTAAACCATAGTACACAAAGACATGTTAACACACGGACTCGCAAACCCACTGTTGCTATTGTTGTTAATGTATTTTTACAGATTTGATTTGGGGAACTATTGTCTTTGTGTTTATTATCAGCTTCAGTCTTGTAGCTCCAGAGCTAAAAAAGGAAAATTTGAAGCAGTGGGGGTCCCCCGGAGTCAAATGGTTCAGGAATCACTGCAATAAACTCTTTCTATAACACATAAAAGATCACACTGTTCAGAATTAAAGTATAGAGTCGGTTAATCAGCTCAATCATCTTTTATTATCTCAAACAGCTACAGGCATTAGAACAAAAATAAAAAAACATTCCAAAGAGTGATTAAAAAAACGCTACAATTAGGAAATCCATCAAAGGATCCTTCGTTTAAGTGACAAAGTGGTAAATATACTTAGTGAACATGTGAGCGTAGTTGTTTATAATCAGTGAGAGGAAAAAGTTAAATGTCAGTCACTACAGCATTAAAGAACAGAGTATTATGGCCTTTATAGGGGGTCCATAGATACGGATTATCTGCTGCATGCTAAACACACGTTCCACAACATCATAAACGACTGCTCTTACTGTGGGCTTTATCATCCTGGTTAGAAAGGCTTAGTGTTTAATGACATCCCTGGTTGAGCTAAGACTTAGAAAACACAGCTGTTGGCCGTGACCAGAACTAGAACAGAACACCTGGAGTCCTGGATTAGACTGCAAAAAGAAAGCATCTTTCACATAGAATATTATTAGAATATTATATATATATATATATTCATTATATTCACGTCATTATGAAATCATATATGTAAATGTCATTATGAGATTGTTGTACAAGATCAAACTTTTATTATTGTTTATTATTAGTTTGGGTAGTAATCTTATTCATTACAATTGTACACAATGTTATGTGGTTATTTCACCTAAAAATTCTCCATAATTTAATTGTTGAGATGTAAAGCAGTTTGATGTAAAGTGGCCATGAGTAATGAATAGAGCCAGGGGTTGTGATGTTTGTGCACAGTTGTTTTATTCACTATCATATACTACTAGTGTAGCTAAATGTGTTGATGATGGTAAAAAAAAAAAAGTTATCTTTCAGAAAAACAATGCCCTGCCTGATCCTCCCTGATAAAACCTTCTCCAGTCTGTGACCAAATATTTGTAAGTAATCATAAAGAATTTTGAAATGATCTTATGGTGTTTTTACAACAATCTCATAATCATAATCATTTGAGATGTTTTCACTTGGGAAAATGGCAGATTTTAAGGGTATTTCTGGTAAGCAGGTAAGCACTCAAATGTGCAGGACAGGAGGATTTTAAGCCCATGATCATAATCAACTTAATCTCTCTGAGCAGTGGTTACACCTGGAGTGGTGTAACTGAGGTGTAGTTGGCCTTGTTCAGGCTGGAAATGCTCTGTGAAGACTGAGGCCTCCCTCGCCTCGGTCAGATCAGCTGGGACTCCCGCACTTCACTGCCTGTATTGGGACTGAGGATGCTCCTCTCAGGTGGCTGGCCTGGAGACAGGCTCCTCAGGAGAAGGAAAACGGAGGAAGTGAAGGTAAACAGGAACATTCTGATGTACTGGATGATTTTCATTCAACATGATTTAATCCCAAGTTCAAAGTTATAGAACCAATTTGGTTACAGATAATGGTTTAATATTATTCCAATTAGAGCTCTTTAATTATGGTCCAGATATCAGTATTGTGATTTAACTACTACTTATTCTTCTTGGGATGTCATTCATGATATTAAAGAGCTAATATCTTTACTTTCCTGGAATCAAAAAGTCTTAAAGTTGGTAAGTACAGTTTCAAATGGTAACTTTATGACCCCTATTTCATACAGTCTATATATGGAAAATAATCCACATAAACCGCCTGTGTTCAAATAATAGTTTTGGGAGGTCACAAAAACATAAATATCTCCTTATTCTGGTCATAGCAGTTTAGTCTCCCACTTATTTATGCACAACTAGACTTAAAAATTAGATTTCTGTTGGATTACATAAAGACCTTTATTTGTTATAACATTCAATAACTCACCTGGAGCTGTGATTGGTCGCCCTGTCAAAAACACTGTTACTGGTTAGAAGCTCATTTGCATATTTCAGTATTGCAAGTCGCAATAACGATTAGCACACAATGTATTGTGGAGCCTTAATACACTAGTCCTCTGTAACCACACACTTCTTAAATTGTCTGAAAATACTGTTTTTAACTATATAAAAAAGATACTTTGTGTGTAGTGTTTCAAAATTAAAGCTATAATTTTCTATGAAATAATCCAATTTTAATTATAAACAGACAATTTTTCTGATATCAATATTAGACAATAGTCTCTATACCAGGTGCAAACTGCATAGAGTTTCAATCATGTTCAATATGAGGGTCATGAAGGATTTTGAGTGGCTTGAACAGCCTGATCTGCCAGATTCTGGACACAGAGGACGATCTCAGCTGACCATCTAAAAGACAAAAACCCTGATGGCTAGGATGGTGTACTTTGGAATATCGGCTGCATTTCTACCACATTCACCTCAGTCTGCCTGGGGCTGCAGAGAAAAGTAGAGCAAAACAAAAAAGGAGGCGTCAAACTGCAAACCGCTGTAACAATCAACATGACAGATATCGCAATATCTGCCTAAGAATAACATTGTGTGGCTCAGACACAAAGAAAACATGGGCAGCATGACTGTAGAAACAACAGTGAGGAAGCACTAAAAGTATGAACTGCTCTCTGAAGCTTTGGTAACCTCAGGCAAGAAGAAAGCTACCCTTTCCTCCCTCTCTCACTCAATTTCTCAGATTCTTCCTCTCCCTCTCTCCCCCTCACTTTCTTTCTCTCTCTACCTCATTTTCTCTCTTTCTCTCTCTCTCTCCCTCACGTTCTTGGTTTCTTCCTCTCTTTCTCACTTTCCCCCTTCCTGAAAAGGAAATGGCCTCAGAGCTCTAAATCTCACGTCTAGAGCGCCGCAGGCTGGTTGTTATTCAAACAGACAAAGGACCAAGAAACACACTCGTGCAAGTAAGAAATACCCCTCAGTGGTTCAATCACAGTAAAAAGCAGTATAATGTGTCGTCTCGCTGACTTGGGGGCTTTGTGTAAAGCTGAGGTCATTTGTTCATGTAAGGTATCCATTTGTCCAAAATGTTCTAGGGTCATCTAAGGACAACTGAGCTATTTGGTTAAACTAAGTGCCTTTAAAGAAACTGGTATTTTGTTGATGGTCTGGTTCCTTATTCTAAATGCAGATTATAGACCAAGAGATCTTTGATGTCTTTAGTTCAGCCTTGCAGCTCCGAGGCCACCAGGGAGCTTCCAGTGACCGATATGATCAGGTTTCATAAAAGGAGAAAGGGAAGAGAACACATTAACATCATCAGTCTCTCACTGCTTTTGTTGTCAGAGAAAAATGTACTTTGAATCCTGACTCAGTGTTCATGCAAGGGTTGTGTGGATTTCTAACTCTGTTCGCTCATAAACAAACAGAAAAACAGAAAACAAGCTGAAGAAAGAAGCAGCATAAAGAAGCTGCCTCCATCTCTGCTGTGATGGCTGAGGTGGTTCATCGGATACTGTTTTAGAAACTTTTGCATGTTTAGTCATTTAGGTTCCTGACGAGCAAGGATGCTTGAGTGATCAAATCAGAATTGTATTGGTCTCAGAGGGAATTGCTAATGCTACGACTGCACAGACACACAAAGTCAAAACAAGAGTCCAAACAAAACTCTTGAGAAAATACTCTGTACTCTGTATAGACACCATGCTATAAACCCCAAATGCTGTGGTCAGTAAGAGAGAGATAAACAGATTAATACTGAAGTCTAATTTACTAATCAACACAAATAATGGTCCGGCGATCTCTACACCAAGTCTGTTATAGAGACGTAAGTAGAAATAATGTAAAAGTTCTAGAGACTACATGACGTCACTAGTTATGTAGAGTAGCTCAGATTGTGCAGTTACTGTGCAAGTTGTCTTACAATTAAATTATACCATACATGTTATATACAATATATATGACACACATTATGCCACTAACACATACTACTATATAGATTAGAGTATAAATGATGAGAAATACTATATACTATTATATCTGCATATACAATGTAAATAGGCAGAGATGACAGTGAGTAATGAAAATATATACAGGTGATTAAAGTGGGCCACAAATTCTCAACACATTATTATTTACATAAAACATAACTATCCTCTCAAACAAATAAAAGGGCTGTTAGAGTTCCATTTGGGGAAAATTCCATTTGGGGATCTGCTGTGGGGGGTATTTACTTCCACACGGCTGTGTGCAGACAGAGGCAGCTAAACATGGCCTGCAGTTTTGTATGAAGCAGTGCTCTCTGATTAAACCCCTTCATGCCTTCAGCGAGCACAGGAGCTCCCTCAGAGACACGGCTATCGCCAAGCTGCTGTAAACATACGCTCTGTGTGTGTGTGTGTGTGTAACAGCTGCTCCCCGCTGCACAGTCACTCAGGGCTGCTGTAATTGTGTGGAGGGAGATTAGCCTGAAGAGTTTAGGCACGCCGGATTTGGGCCGTATGTCCGCGCTGTCAGGTGCTCCGCTGCAGCCTGCTGGACAATTGAGGTCCAGTAAAGCTGGAGCCAGAAGGAAAAAGCAGCTCCAGACAGGCTGAGGGAGCCGGAGGCCCGGTCTTTAGGCCTGGACTGAGGGCTAATCCTGACTGACAGAAGCCTGGCCTAGCGCTCGCAGGGTGCGAATAAACACGAGGGGGATTATTAAGCAGGTCTGATAGAAATGAGATCAGAGGAAGGTTAATGTTGTTTGACAGAAGGCAAATCTGCCACTGAGGCCAGACCGAGGCAGGGAAAACAGAAATGACATTATATCACACCTCCCAGCCAAACTGACTTCACTCACACACTCACACACACACACCCTTTTCACACACTCTCCAGCTCCAGTCTGCCGCTGTCTTGTACCTTTCTCTCTCACCATCTGTCGGCAGTCTGCGAAAAGACTTCAATGTACCGTAACGGTTCTTGGGTGAACCAGGACAACTCCAGGCCATGTCATTTATAAAAGTTGGAATCATGGGAAGAGAAAATGAAGAACTAAACTTTCTGAGGTCACTAAGTTGTAGTTCTGTCATCTCTCCCTAATGTGGGCGTGTAAATCCCAGACAAGCATTTTACTGTAATTTAGTGCATTGGAAACGTTTTGCTTTGACATGATTTACAAAGAACTAAATATACTATTTCTATCAAAATTCTGATAAAAATTCACAATAAAATAGAGGTCAATCCCTGCATAATTGATTCATTAAGTCTGTGCACTTCACATGAACGTGTAGGAACAAGTGCATGTAAAAGAAAGGGAAAGCTACAGTACCGTGCAAGACCATATTTCTCAGTGTGTGATAAAGTGTATTTCTGCCAGCAAAGTTAACACAGGAATAAATACAGCAGTAAAAAGGATTTGTTCAGTTTTACTAAACGAACGCTGCTCAGGGGCATGGCTAAGAGTGGACCACAGCGAGCTGACTGCATCACTGTTTTCTGATTGGTCGAAATATTGGCAACTGGTGGCGTTAGGGACTTGCCTCTGCAATCAGAAGGTTGTGGGCTTGAATCCAAACACTGCTAGTGTCATCACGGAGTTATGGTTGAGTAATATACCGTCCCCGCACACTGCTCCCCTGGCACCCCTAGTTGGTGGCAGCCCCCTGCCTTACCTGGTTAATGGGTTAAATACAAAGAAAGAATTTCACACTATGTGCTGTGGTGTTTTCACACCTGAGTAGAAGCAGCCACTTTTCTTTTCTTTTACCTTACTTTTCGCCTTAGTGTAAGCCTTTCATATACACTGGCCAAACTATGTGAGGAAATGAATGGAGACTACGAATTCCCTCCTTCCCTCCTATCTATGATCCCAAAGCGTCCTGAAAACCTCACCCTGGATTAGGTTTCAAAGCAGCTGAAGTGAGAAAACATCCCTCAGGGTTCACGCAGCCGGGTTAGCAAAATCCACAGCCCTGAAAACAGCAGGTTAATGCTGGGAAATGACGAGGAGAATCATGAATAAGTAAAAACCACTCCAGCTCGGTCTGTGGGAGAGTAGATCTGTCACCTTTCCCTGGGGTGGAGGGCTGCAGCATGCTTGATGAGCGAGTGCCGAGTTGTTCTGGAAAGGAGAGGACGCCAGGCGTGCCGTAGATTCACTTTCCCCCAGCTCCCCTATGCACCTACATCAGGGATGAGGTCTGAATGAGCAACAAAACATATACCTCTCCAGCACGAGAGCCGCTGAGGGTCCAGGCATGTGGGCAGTTACTACAAAGCAGCTACTGTACTGGACATATCTTGTCTCGGTCAGGGTTGCCAGATATGCTGTAATCTGCCCTGCTCTCTTGGGAGGGTTACAGACACTTCAAACACTAGAGAGGATCGGGTGTCTTTGCCGCCCAAAACACACTTCCCACATGGTAGGCTGAAGCAGAGTTTTTTCTCAGGCCACTCCCAAGATCAGGAGCTTCCTGTACACAGAACTTCTGATTACACTAGACAGTGGCTGAGCGACACCAAGGAAAGCTGGTGAAGAGAAATCTGCTCTATGTGACCTAGTAACCACTGTGTGTGAGGGAATAACCAAAGCAGATGCGTAAAGTTATAAGAGTAAAAAACACTAAATGAATTGAAACTTTAAGATCAAAACATGACCAGAAGAGGTCATAGGCAAGAACTCAAATCAAAAAGCTTGACGCACAAACAGAGCACAGCAGACAGTCTTCAATCATGACATTGTTCTATAAAATATGATATGGTTGAGGAAAGCCAGCAAAATAAACCCTATGACAATAATAATGAAAAATCTGAAGAAAAAAAAACATTTACAAATGCCACTGTTTTATAGGAAAACAGAGTCTGAAGTGAAGCTGTTCTTCCTTTTTCTTGCCTCAACTCATCACCCCTCCATCTTTTATAGGTGGAATCAATTAATGTATGTATAAACTATTTACAATAAAAACATGCAGATTTGCTGTAATCTGTTCTGCTCTCTAGGGAGGGTTGCAGACACTTCAAACACTAGAGAGGATCTGGTGTCTCAAAACACAGACACACACACACACACACACACACACAAGCATGCATACGCACAAACACACACACACACACACACACACAAGCATGCATACGCAGAAACACACACACACACACACACACGCATGCATACGCACAAACGCGCACACACACACACACACACAGATTCTGCTGTTGTTCTCTTCTCAGCCCAATGATCTACATACAGTCTGCAAAAATGTGATCTTCTGAACATAACACGTGAAGGTCTGTGCGATGACAGAAATAACAAGCCAAATCACATTAATGGTTTTGTAACACACTGTTTGAGCTGGATTCCCACAGAGAGCTTCAATCATTATGTCAGAATCACATCACAGGAATCACATAAGAAGAACTACACCTTGACTACTTTTACTGTGGGAGCTCTAGGTTCAGCCAATTACGGAAACAAGTACCATTAAAAAAAAAGAATCAAACGAAATATAAAACTGCAGATTCATACTGGATTAAAATCACTCCAAAATTATTACTGTCAGACTGTACAAACTACACACAGTGCAGATTCATATAAATACAGCAACACACCTGCCTTAGTCCTTCAGTAAGAATACTGGAATACCCTTTTGGCTTTAGATCAGCCCATGAATTATGAAGTGCTTGAGGATCTTGTCCTGACCCTGAGAATGCAGAATTAAGTGAAGTACTACTCAGGAAGTCCAGGAAAAGCTAATGACCTTCTGGACTTTACTGAAAGTAAAGGTAAAGAAAGTTTTGTGTCGGTCTTTGACATCTGTGTAAAGGATACAAAAGAAATGTCAGAAGGCAAGCAGGCCAGGTGCTTGTTTTGCAGGCTGAGGGTGAGTCATCTGCTCCCATGGCAGGGCTGGAGTTGTCTCTTCCACGAGGGTGGGGGTGCTGTGATTGAACTGTCAGGGATCAGGCCTCAGGGGGGCACGGCGGATACGGCTGCTTTAAACATGGCCCTTTTTTATGAGGCTGCTGACATAACTAAGCAGAGAGCAAGGCCTCTGTCATCTTTCCTCCACTCCTACCAGCTTTTCCGGCCAGCCGTGAGTGTGTGTGCGTGCGTGTGTGTGTGTGTGTGTTATAGATAGAATATAAGGGGGCTCTGTTTGGGCTTTGCCTTTGAAGACATGAAAACAGGACTGAGGCACAAAGAGGAACAAGGTGGAAATAAATTACTGTGGAAATGTCAGGAGCTCTTCAGTGGAAGAACAGAAAATAAACATTTTCAATGGGGAAACAACCCAGCAGCAGCTCTTCTCTTTCACTTTAACATCACTTTAGCAGCATGAAACCATGTATTTATTTATTTTTATAGACAATAGCGTGTTATGGAGTGTCGCAACTCAAGGCATAATGATGCATGTA
The DNA here is from genome assembly GCA_037974565.1 of Clupeocharax schoutedeni. Classification (NCBI taxonomy): domain Eukaryota; kingdom Metazoa; phylum Chordata; class Actinopteri; order Characiformes; family Alestidae; genus Clupeocharax; species Clupeocharax schoutedeni. The sequence goes on from JBBPDH010000031.1 coordinate 10,118,313, forward strand.
CTATATGTTCAGAATTAAAATAAAAAAACAAATACATTTTTCATATTTCCACTAACACCAATTAGGCACTTAGACTTTATAAGGAACTTCAGAATGCTCAGTTTAGTTATGACAGTTGAGTATACCGGATGAATAAAATCTTAATTTCATATCTTGATGAAATGACAACAAAACAAAACAAAAGCAGATGTTCAGCTTTAACCCATATTTTAAATCAATTCTTGACAATGTATTTATTGAACTGTTATTACAGTAAACCCACAGTTTTACGTGGATCAGGAGTCATGGATTCAGTCACACATGGATTTTTTTGAGAACTCAATTTTATGCGGAAATCCCCACAGTTTCACGGAAACTGCAATATCCTCTGCCTTTAAATGCTTTTTTTGTGGCAATAAATATATTTTTTCTGGATGTTTTCCCACAATGGGACTCAAGGCAGGCTGTAAGCACTTTTTTTCCACTCAGACACTTCAAACTCAGACCTTTCCAAAGAGCCCTCATTCATATTTTAGCCAGAGTAGATCAGGGGTTCACCGCTGTGAGGTGTCCCGCAACCATTTGTCCACTGACCTTCCGAGTTGCATATCTTGGCGGAGAATACGTGTTTACCTTTAATTTCATTTTAAACTCAGTTTAATGCATTACCCTTATAGAAAATGTAAAGTGTTCTGGGAGCATATTTAGGGTTTACACTATAAAAATAGGCCTTTTCTTTTTTTACCAAAACAACCACTTTTTTTATTATACGCGGATGCTCTTGGAACGTAACCTGTGGAAGCCTGTGCGATGACACACTGAGAAAAGCACAAGACAAAACACATTCATGGTTTTCTAACACAGTTTGAGCTGGATTCCCACAGAGAGCTTCAATAATTGCGTCAGGATTTGTCATGTTTATTAGCAGGTTGTGATTAAACGGACCTGCCATTAATGTGGGAGCTCCAGGTTGATGATTGCAGAGATATCAAAATGTAAAAACTACACTGCTGACTCATACTGGATTAAAACTAGTCAAACGTTTACTGTCAGACAGTACTTACTGGTCCCTGAAGGAGCAGAACGTTTGGGAGGTTGGGCTGCTATGATAAAATAAGTGTAAACAGCCAAAAATTAATGATTTCTGTATATATAATAAAGGAATATTTCAAAAGATTATTATTATTATTAATTCTACTACTAATCCTGCAACAATTTCTACATATCACGAGTGTTTATGGATCTGCATGTATCTGCAATATGCACATGAAGATATATCGTCAATGCCTCTCAATTCCCATATCGGTGCATCCCTAATTACCTCACCCCTCCATTCAAAACTAATCCTGTGAGAATAAGACTCTAGCTGGAAATCACACCAGCAGCTGAGAATAATGAACACTTTGAGAAAAGTATCTGGCGATTTAGCCTTGCACCTAGCACAATGCCAAGAGGGCTAAAACTCCATTACATGTTAATCTCATTAGCCTTATTAGCCACTCTATTGCAAAATAAAGTAAATCAAAGTTTTTCTTTTATAACAGGTTTCGACTATTGTAACAGTTCAAAAGACATGAGTAAGCTCAGTCTGGGGAAATTCTCCAATGACACAATCCCTCAAAGCAGCTGACCTACTGCTCCTTTAGCCTGCAGCCAGAACGTAGTTCGACTCTTTCATTTTCTACTGCTCACAGATTTTAACCCTGTAATTTTTCACTTATTGCTTGTGCTATGAACTGGTCGGGTCCAGTGCAAGTCATTTACCCTTCCTTTATTTAAACAGAATGACATGATCTCTTTGATGTTTAAAGACCACCAATACCCCAATAGACCCAGAATCGCGTCAGTCGTGTGGAGCCCTGACACTTGGGTTTTAACAAGTCCTCAAGTCCTCAAGATCAAAGTCAGCTTCGACCAAACAAAATTGAATCATGAGAAGGAAAAAGACATTCCTCTGCCTGTCATTACTGTATTATATTACACTGGTCTTGTGTGGGACATGAAATATACTGTCCTCCGGCTCCACGATAAAGACACTGACATTATTATTCAGTGCAAGGGTGGAGTAAGTCTCCTCTCTAATTAAAACACTATTACAACAAGACACAGAAGCACAGAACTGCCAAGCCGAGAATACAGTGTTCAGTTAAACTGAATGACAAAACCAGGACTGAAGTGCAGAGGAAATATTTAAAACCCTTCTACAAAGTGCAACAAGTGCAGAATATTTACAGCAGAAAGATGAAAGAGACCACCCTCTATGCTTCAGCCTTTGGTAACGAGCAACCAAAGCCTTCATGACCCACGATAGCTTCGACATTAGAGCATAGATCACTGCAGGCTGAATGGGACTTTACAGTAAACTCAAACGAAGCTTCCGGAAGCTACTGCCTCGCTTAATTCCTTAAATCCTCCACTTCTCTTCTTACCTGGCAGGGGATTCCCGAGACTCCACACAGATCTGTGCTGGGTTCTGAGACGAAGTTGGGCCTGAGGTTGGGCTGGAGGGATTCTGGAACTGGGCTTTGTTGCTCCGGAGCAGGAGCGATCTGCCCCGACCGGACTGGACTCCACTGCGTCTGCGGGCCACTCTTCCCACGGGTCCGGACCTCAACCTCCTCAAGGGCAGCTCATAGCTGTGGAGGAAAAGTAACTACAGTTAATTCAGCACATCTGATGTTCAAGGGAAGTTCAGTGTCAAAAGTTTTTAATGACCATGCAAAGAATATGGACAGTCCTGGAGTCACCCTGTGCTGCACATTCTGGTGTTTTACCTGATCCAAACACACCTCATACAACATCATACCGAGTTGAGATGGATATGTTAAAGCCAGGAAAGCACTAAATGCAGGTCATTAGCATTATCATTGGTAAGATATTTACAGACATTTGCAGTATTCAGTACTACGCAACTGCCATATAATTGTTTCTTTCAGTGCCTCAACATAAACATCATGAAAATTAATTTTTCATAGCATGTGATGCAGCATTAACTGACTTATGCATAGAAGTACGATGACCTAGGGGGTGTTTCAGAAAGCAGGGTTAGTGAAAACTCGCAGTGAACTCGCAGTGAAATAACTCTGAGTTTTCACTAACCCTGCTTTCTGAAACACCCCCCTGGTGTATGTTTAATCCATGAGAGAAAACTAAAAGCCAGAATATTTACACAGTGTGCAGTACATAAAAATGACTCCCACGGCACCAGACAGGACTGAAATCCTGTCAGAAAAAACCTTGTATTAATAGTGGCCAAAGTGTAAACATACTAGAACTCAACTGAAAACACTGTATTAATGTTCTGCTGTTACACTTCTCTGCAGATACAATTCTATTCTACTTAAAATTTCACACTTCTTTGATGAGCAAGTAATTCTGTCCTTGATGTCTCGCACGCACGCACGCACAGAGCTGGTGAAGTGTCAAATTTATCTGCTGGGGTGAGGAAACACCTGCAGACTTACACACACACCCCCACAATGGAGGATCTGGTTCCACAGAATTCGGCAATATCGTGTAGTACTTTGAGGTCAATACACAAAACCTGTCGTATTGTACACATACTGCAACAGTTAAAAACAAACAAACAGATCTCTGTCTCCCTCAACACACAGTGGTAGTGCTTGAGCGCACTCCAGCTTACTTTTGTCTACCTAGGAATTGTAACCACAAACACAGAAGTGGATGTGGAATGTAAACCTTCTGGAGAATGTTACTCAAGCGTAAGCACTTCCTGACAGGTAGAAGTAAACAAAAGTTGCCTAAACCACAAACTAGCCTGCATTAAGTCAGTAATATATTACATGACAACACAGCACTTAACCAAAATACCCCTAACCTCACAGGAGCCCTGACTAGTGACATTTGGGTTTTACTTAAAGCACTTAAGAATTTAAATTCACATCGCCACCCAAATCACAGCCCCGCTCTTCTGAACTACATCTGCAAAATAAACACACAAAAAAATAAACAGACACTTAAGCATAAGGTAGTCGTGGTTACTCAATTGAAATTCACCTTCTAAATGAGTTTAAAATGACTGGTTGGCAGTTTGATGATAATGTAGAATTTAAATTCTCTTTCTGCTTTCTCTTAAATGCATCTATAAATGTTTAATGAAGTATTTATGAAGGCTTCTTTGTTCACCGTTTTACATCTTTTTAGTCTTTTAAAGGTGTGGTGTGTTTTTGTTTAGTTGTATCCGCCATTGTGGGGTCTTTTACAAACCTGAAATACTCCATTACTCACCCAAATAGCTGCAGATTACTCTAGTTCTAAAATAATCTGAAGTGACAGCCTTAATAATGCTAAGAAATACCCACCAACACACAACATTTCCTCAACAGTGGCTGTGTTGCAGAGCCTTAATGCCACTTGATCCCTGCTGATAACTCCTGCTCGCACCAGACAGACCTCCGTCAGTGTTTGCTCAGTGGGTAACGGCTAAAATCAGGCGCTCAGGGTCGGCCCTCAGCCCTGAAAACCTAAACACACAGCTTTCACACAAATTATTTCCTCATCCTGTCTAATGAGAATAATCCAAATGAGAAAAATCCAGGCCTGCTGGGATCATTTCAGCCACTTGGCACTAATATGGGACTGGTGGGGAATGATGGGTATGCAGCCGCTTCCCAGAATGCACAGGGAGGTTCTCATGATTCCTCCTCTGAGAAACAGAAACACACTGATACCAATTCGACAGGCATTCAGGGCATTTTAAGGGCCATTGAAGGCTCGGTCCTCACAAAGACTCCCATTTAATGTTGCAGAAAATTATGGAATTTCCCTCCATTTTTATGGTCAGTATGAAATATGTGCGTGTGTTTTTATGAGGTCAGAATTCAAGCTATGGAGAGAATTCAGTTAACATGGGACAGCAAAACTCTCACTGACAAATATATATCATTAATCATTACTATACATTAATGCATGAATAATTGATAATTCTAGAAATACTTTTAGAGCTAAATTTATTGTTGAAACAACTTAAAAATAAAAACAAGTTGATTCTGTTTATTAAAAGAATTTCGGCTTGTCGGTCACTAATCCCATACAGCTTCCATGAGCAAACGATTAAGCTTAAGATTAAACACACAGACACAGAAAATCAATATTTACTATAATATAGGGGTTCCTATGACTTTTGCACAGCACTATATATCCAGCACAGCAAAGAAAACAAACCATTTCGTTTTTTACTCTATTTTTACTTTCTAAGAACATACAGGGTGGACCTCAGGAAGGAAATGAAACAGAACTACAGAAAACTGCTGAACATGGACCCTTTAAGGAAATCTGATGTTAACGTCTAACTATAACATCCAGTGTTTTGTGACGTTTTGTTATCAACAAACAAAATATGCGTTAAAAAATCTGCGAAATTTGCTGTCTCCAGCCTGTTCCCAATCCAACTGACTTTTTAAATCAATAAAATGGTGACGTCACCCTCCCCAAAACGCACTAATCACATAATTTGTGCATTCAGTTAGATTCCTAATTTACTGCCAAATGTTGATGCCAGGAAATTAGGAGAAATATTGTCAGCAGTTCTTACGAACATTTTTGCAGTGGTCTCTGTTTTTTTTTTTACCAGAGATGTTCATTCAACCATGTTCATGTTTTTTCACCCTATACATTCACCCATTCTCATGTGTTTTATTTATTCTATACATTCATCGACACACATGTGGTTTTTCTTTCTACAGGCATTCATAAATTGTGTTTTTTGAGGTTCATTTTGTTAGAGGGTGGCTGTTCCAGAACATTTTTAGTCATAGAACGTATGACATATATCATGTTTAACATGTAAAATATCAAAGATCTAATCAAACCCTTTACGTGGTTATATGTGCACTGTTACATGGGAAGGATGGGAAGGGTGTAAACTGAAGGTTTCATTTCTGGGAGTGTAACACAACATAGCCGGGCACATTAGTATATTCATGTATGAAACACTGACCCCACCCAGCATGGTTATAAATATATCAACTTAAGCGAGTACCTCCCGAATGTGTGGGTGAATCTATTAAGGTGTGTTCTGTTATGAAACGACAAACGTCGAAAACAGGTGACGTCTGCAGCATTTAAAAACTCGATTTTCCAGCCAGGGGCCATGAATATTCCACCTCTAGTCCTGGAGCGAGTTCCCAGAGACTCGACTGGGCGGCCGCTGCAAGCACTTCACGACCCATAAATCATGCATCATTAAAATCAAAAACAAACGTGATTAATGGCAACCAGATGTAAAGTGAAATGAAACCCAATTAGCGTGGAGGAGTTTGTAATTAAAATATTAATGATTATGATGTTGCTGAATAGGTGCTGCAGCCATAACAAAAAATAACCATCAATAAAAATGAAACTTGTAAAAGGGATTTGTGAGATTAATTCACTCTAATATTCTTGGCTACCATTGCTTTCTCTCTCTTAGATGGACGCACACACACGCATGGTCACGCACACACGTGCACGTACACACACGCGCGCGCACACACACGCGCGCACACACGCGCACGCACCTGTCCTCAGCTGCGTCTCCATCAGTGTCCTGAAGAGAGTGTGGTCCTTTTTTGTCCAGGCCCATAGTTACATTCTGAGGCAGTCTGTTTTGGCTCCTCCTTCTCTGAAAAACAAAAACAAACAAATCACTCATTCTCACTGTTCTGACTACAGGCACCACAGGGCTCATGTCATGGAAAATTACACTGTTCGTATTTGTTGAACCTTAATTGTTTTGACATACAGGGTGGAGCCTCAATAAATATTCTAAAATATTCAGTAAATCTGACACTTTTATGGGCTTCCACGAGGAAATGATTAAGCAAACACATAGATATACATAAAATCACTATTTGTTGTATTATTTGTATACATTCTATTATTTGCTTTTAAAATATAACAACTATCATTGTTCTTATTAATATCATAATTGAAAAATGTACTGTTGTTCCCATTTACACTCTTAGAATAAAACACTTGTGAATACAGACCACTCCAAAATTAAAGTATGTGCAGGGATTCCAGAAATAACATTTCAAAAGATATAAGTTGCTCCCAAGTCCATGCCTTGCTTTAAACTCAGCATGCTTCTTACATTACAACCATCAACTCCTTTATATACGGGAGCCTATTCTACCTGTTATCTGTCTAACCTTTGATCCAAACACAGACTGTTTACATACAATACAGTGAAAGCATTAAATAATATCAAGATTTGTTTTCTTTGTAAAAAGTACTTTAAGTTTCGTGAGCTAGTAAGAAGAACAGGTTCCAGTTATTCCACGAATTTGTGAAATTCCATCAGCAGCTCACCGAATCTGAACCAATGAATTGATTGAGCTGAATCAGGTTTTTGAGATGTTTGATGAGAACTACAGTGTAATACTGGGCTTCCATGAGCAAAGGATTAAACTTAAGATTAAACACACAGATACAGAAAATCAATATTTACTATAATATAGGGGTTCCTATGACTTTTGCACAGCACTATATATCCAGCACGGCAACAAAAACAAACCATTTAATTTTTTACTCTATTTTTACTTTCTAAGAACATACAAGGTGGACCTCAGGAAGGAAATGAAACAGGACTACAGAAAACTCCTGAACATGAACCCTTTAAGGAAATCTGATATTAACGTCCAACGCTGAAACAATGTCTCCAATCAACAGATAACCAAGACCACTCCTTCATTCTGAAAGACTGTGTGAAAACTACCACTGCACACTCTATTCCAGCACACTGCTGCTAAACCCACCCTGCTGGACTTACAAAGTGACCCATTTCAGCACAATGAGCGGCCACTAAAGCCCAGACAGTAAGAACATTTTTCTAAAATAGCGTGCGTAAAGCTGTACTACATACAGATAATTATTCTCATAACGAGTGACTGAAAACATGAACCACAACTGATTGTGCTTAGTATCAAAAAGAGGCAAACATTGTATTAGTTAAGTATGCTCTAGTTGTGCATGACAAGGGAATGGCTTATGATACGACTACAGTCACACAGAGGCAATAGCAGTGTAAAATATAAAGTCTAATTTACATAAGATATTCATTTAAAAACTCTGTACAGACTACACCAGGATATAAACCACATAGATAAATACGTTACTGTAAATTGATTCACTAGGAATACAAAGAGTAATTAGGAGTTGTTCTGCTATTGCACTTAATGGAGATTAGTAATAGTGATGTAAGACTATCGCACATAATAATAAGTTATTGCACATAATGATAATGATTTAGCACCCAGTAAGAAACCTGCACTTGATATTGAAGTTCCAAGATATTGGTTCCACAGTTTTACTAGGTCACTAGTTATTGGTCACCATTACCAAGCAAAAATTTGATTTTGTCAGTAGCTTGCTCTTTTTAATGGGTTTTGAAGGGTCAGACATTCACTGCAGGAGTGTTTCTGGTCCCTACGGCAGAATCTGCCCTTGAACAGAATCTGCCCTTGAACAGCTCTCCACACTTCTGTTCACCAGTGGGGAAAAATGACGGTGTCTTAAATGCTGGTAGTAGGCATTTTGTTCCCACACAGCAAGCATCAAACTTTTCAAAACCAAAAAATAGATGCAAGGTTGAAAACTTTCATGCTGTCCTGCTTTTAAAAGTGATTCAGGAATTTTTCTGGAAGCCATAAACAGGACACCATGCAGGTGATGCTAAAATCTCTGTGATTTGTAGGTTTGCAGTCAAGCAGAAGGTTCTCGAAATCTTTACACTCAGGTTTAGGAGAGTATGATTTTACACAGCTTGGAGAGGAAAGATTTCATTTCCTGTAGTGTTTATACGTTTTTGGTGGTTCCACTTTAGTAGAAAAGGTGTATTCTGAACTGTTGGGCTGCCTCAGTGTTTGAGAAGTTGATCTCAAACAGTTCTCGATACTTGAAACAGCTGCCCATAATGCCACATAAAGGCTATATTCATTATTTTTTGTATTTGTATGCTACTGAAGCAATACCTGCGCCTGAGTGAAGGAGACAGAGGTCCTCTTCTTTGGCTGGGAGGCCATAGCTGAGCTGATTTTGGCAGATGGAGATGCTTTGGCCTGTGATGTGGGAAATAATATATTACACAGCTTATATTTTATACCGTTTGGTGCATCTAGTACATTTGGGGAAGGAGAACAGATGCAATTCAGCCAGGAAGACTCTCCTATTATCCAAAAGTTTTAAAACCACAATGAACAGAGTTGAGTAGAAATAATGCAAAATCAAGTCAAGTAAGCATTTATTCTTAACACTGTGAAGACAATGGTGCAAATGATTTACAGGACAAGGCAATACAGTAATGCTAATCAACAAATGAAGAGACTTCATAATAAACTGATAATGTATAATATTAGAGAAAATGAGAAGGTCTTACCTTGGTAACAGCATTCTGTTTTGCTGTGTCTGCCAAGAAGCGCTGTGCTACTTTCAAAATACGTGCAAACACGTTTTTGCCTCCTGGTCCTACAGTCTCTAAGAAGAGAAACAATGAAAATAAAACTTTACCCTCCTCGGACAAACTCAAATTAGGCTTTCAAAAACCTGCAAAGGCCAATCAGCACAGATGTTTCGGACTTTCAGCATACAACACAAACCACACAATGGAACGGTTCCAACAGACCTGGCTTCAATTTGTGTCCCTTTTCCACGGACATAAAGACCTGTGCCGTACCACACAAATGTTTTTTCATTAGAAATAAAGTGACCCGTACCTGAACTGCTCGATAGAAGGGCCAAAAGCAGGCCGCAACCGAGCTGACTGAATCACTGCATTTTGATTGATCAAAAACGTTATCGTGACAATAAACAGACTTGGAAATAAGCCATTGACTTTTACTGCCCACACACACACAAAAAACAACAACAACAATATATACAAACTAAAAGCTGGGAAGTCGACGGAGGACAAGTACCAATATGTTATCATGCTGAAGAAACATTTCAGTGGGGTTTTTCTAACACTGTGAGAAAGGCAAAAATGTACTAGGACATTGCTAACTAGGGATGCACCGATCGATCACCCAGCGATCGGAAACGACAGATTTTTGGCCTGATCAGCCTGATCAGTCACTCACACGCATTGCCGATTTCAAACCGATCTCGCGCATGCGCTTTACTTGCAGCACAGACACGCGCACATTCAGGCTGCATTCACCTGACCGCTCAACGGAGGCGTTTCTCCGTGAGCGCTCGCCATTCAAATCTGCTCAACAGCGATTGGTTGCCGCTGCTGCGCTCCCGGTGTGGAAGACACGCCTACTGCCAAGCATCAACAAGACGCGTCAGGTAAATGATACTACTATATAAAAGAATACAATCTAAACCAGAGCCTCTACCTCTCTGCCCCATGCACAAGCATTGAGAGCGAGCACTTGTTTCATGTGCTGTTGCCTCAAAACATAGTTTGCAATATTAGTTGTTACTGATTGGTAAAATGTAACACGTTGCTGCAGTTTCTCAGGTGTTTCTGCTTGTTTTCTCTTTTTGTCAGCAGGTATGGAAGCAGCTTTTCTGTTTGTTTGTCTTTTTCTTCTCTCATCCTCCTTTCCCTTTTTTGTCCAGCTTGGCTGGAAATATGGTAAATGAAAAAAGAAACAGTATTTCTGGACAGGCAGAAATGCTTTTGTTTACCTAAATAAACTTGTAATTTAGTTTCATCTGTGGCATTTTGTCACTATATGTTGCTGAGACAAAAAGTTGCCTTGTTATTTTTTGTTCACTCACTGCACCTTTGAAAGCATATGTTCAACTTTAGTTGTATTATATTGAGCTTTATTTCGGGGTGTGTTTATTACATTTTATTTATTTATTTAAATTAGTAAAATAATTATGAAAATAAAGCTTTATATTAAAGTAAATTAGATTTTTGCCTGTATTTGCTGTAAAGTTGCCACTATCATGTCATTATTATAAAAGTAACTAGTAAACAGGGACAGTAAGTACCACGTTACATTAAAAAAGTTAAAA
>JBBPDH010000031.1:10150820-10167418 GCA_037974565.1 Clupeocharax schoutedeni
TTATACTGATAACGAGTTCAAACAGGTGCCATTAATACAGGTAACAAGTGGAGGACAGAGGAGCCTCTTACAGAAGACGTTACAGGTCTGTGAGAGACAGAAATCTTGCTTGTTTGTAGGTGACCAAATACTTATTTTCCACCATAATTTGCAAATAAATTCTTTAAATTCTGGATTTGTTTTTCTCATTTTGTCTCTCATAGTTGAGGTATACCTATGGTGAAAATTACAGGCCTCTCTCATCTTTTTAAGTGGCAGAACTTGCACAATTGGTGGCTGACTAAATACTTTTTTGCCCCACTGTACATAAATACATACACACACATATATATATATGGGGTAAACAAAAAAATTCCCTCTCGTGATACATGGGCTCCACTCCACTGCCCCGAACACTCGTTCCTCACGCTGGCCTGCTATGTGGTCAAGTCAGTCCATGTGGATCCCTCATGTCCCCTCTCCTGAGATGGATCCACCCTCAAGTAACCCTTCCGTCCAGGGTCCCACTTCCTTCAGGGGGCCCTTCTGTATGGACTCTAGGGAGCCAGGGGGCCACCTGTAGTCTGTACGCCCTCCCTAAAAAATTAACCGGAGTCCAAATCCCACCCCCACAAAGGCACAATTCCAGAGCGCCAGGAGGTCCCGATCAACTCTAAGGTGGTGACAGGGGAGGCGGTGGCCAACACGACACCCATGCCAAAACCGACGTTTGTGGGGGCCACCACCACGGCTGGGACCGTAGTCTCTACTACTAGAACTGAGGCTGGGGTTGCAGCTTTGGGCATGGGAACAGATGCTAAAACTGGGGTCTTAGGTACTAAGACTGGGGCCGCTGCTTCGGGTACGCGTCCAGGGGTTAAAACTGGGGTCTTGGGAACTAAAGCTCGGGCCTTTGCTTCAGCCATAGGAACAGGGCCAAGAACCAGGGTCTTGGGAACTAAAGCTCGGGCCTTTGCTTCAGCCATAGGAACAAGGGGTGGCGCAGCAGCTTTGTCCACTGGGACAAGGACTAGGAGCTGCTGTGGGGCCGTCGTGGGTGGCTGGAGCTGTCATGGGGCTGGCGTGGGTGTCCGGAGCCATCGCGGGACCGGTGTGAGTGGCTGGAGCTGCCTGGTGCTGCTACAGGCATCTGGAGCCTCGGCACTGCTACGGGCACTTGTAGCCTTGCCGCTGCTACTGGCGGCTGGAGCCTTAGCACTGCTACAGGTGACTGGCTAGGCCACATAGTCTTGATGGGTGGCTGGCTAAACTTTGTGGCCTTGCTAGATGGCTGGCTAGAGCCTCAATCTTGCATAATGCATGGGCCCATAAGTTGTTAGCCAGTGCTGAGGGGACCCACCAGACCAGCATAAAACTCACCTCCCAGGACAAACTAGGCCCAAGCATGCTGGGGTCTGCTTGGGAGGAAGGCAGGGACCCCAAAAGCAGTCAACCAGCGTGCCTAATCTGGGGTCTCCACATCCGCCTCCATTGCCCTTTAGCCAGGTCAGAGATGAGGAAGTCCACGAAAACCTCCAGAGCCAGGATTGTTGGTGCCTCCACTGCCCTGCCATTCCCTCCTCATCATCTGAGCTGATATACCCCAGCAGCTCCTGGGGGGTGGTGGGGTGTACCAACTTGCCCTTTTCGGTTCCTCCCTCAGCGTTTCCCACTCCTCATGGGTGCCATGGATGCCCACAAGCCTGTGGCAGATCTCCTGCGCCTCTTTAGCAAGTGGGTCCATCTGTCACATCGACCGGGTTGAACCGACGGCAGGTGGCGAATTTGCAGATATCCATAGTGACTTTATTCAAAACACACACAAACAAAACAGGCACAAGGACCTACAGCTAGACGGTGGACCTTCAACCTAAACATAAACACAAACCATTTACATACCCCATTACCAATTACTAAGACAAACACTCAAACCCAGCTGTGACTAATAAACAAGAAACTCAATCACCCACTTCATAATAGAAGTTCACATAAAAACCTTAAACTCTGGCAGCCTCTAGTGGCCACATACATGACAATATATACTTTTATACTCACACATACAGTGTGTAGTCAAATGTAACCCTGAGTCACTCCTGAGAAAAGATATTAACTCGAAAATAGAAAACAGAATAAGGAGTAGAATAATGGAACACATGAATGCAAAACATTTATAAAAAATAATATATACACTAAAGATTAAAGAATCTGAATATTTACATTGGAGAATACATAGACTTGAATAATTTGAATTAAACAGTGTTCCACTGTCACAACATGAGGGAGCACCTCTTTCCCACTGAGTGTCTCTGCATAGCCCCACTTAACATAATTAGACTAATATAAAACCTATCATAAAACTAATATGGAAGTTTAAGAGGGTTCGTTTCTACTGTACACCCAAAAGCAAACCTTTAAATTATACGATAAAGACTACATTCACTATAGTTTCACCCCCACACCCGTACAGTATCATCCATGCCTCCAGGGCCTCTGTTTCATGAAGATTGATTTGAGCTTATTGATTAATGTGGACTACACAACAATTTGTTTCACTATTGTAAGCTGGAGCTGGAGCCCTTTAAAGCAAAAGGTGTGAGAACCTGGTGAGCCTGTGTGAAAGAAGTGTTATTACTTGATATATTAACAGGCTTTTTGTAGTAAGTATGTGATCCAGTTACATATATTCACCCAGTGCAGCACTTCTAATGAAGCTGTATCGACCAGATAATTTAATGAGCATTGGGGCTGAATTGCGAAAGCAAGCATGGCTGTCTGGAGAGATAAGAGAAATAAAGAGGCACTCACTGGACTGGACAGCGATGCGAACCACGGCCTCGGCTGATTAACCAGTGGAAGAGAGCAGAGTGAGGATTCTTGTCCAGTTTATATACAGCAAGACTTGAGTCAAACCATGAGCCACTAACAGATCCCACTCTGAGTGCTGGATGGTCAGAAAATAGTGGGCGGGGCCTATATGACATCATAATTCATAGAATAACACATATCATTGTATTATTACATATAGTTACATATGGGCCACATTAATACACATACATACATTCATATATATAATACATATGAACCATTATTATTCCACAAGCATATGCCTTTAACACATATGGGACATTTTATTATCACATATGCTTACTTACATATATACTGTAGGTATACATAGGAGGCATATTATTATTACATGTAGCTTGCATATTACCTACAAGCAATATCATACATATATTACATTACGTATATATATATATATACATACAAGACATAACATTATTATAAATACATACTTATGTCTCTAATAGATATGGGTCTTATTACATACACAAACCTAAATAAATATAGCACATATAATTATTGTTTTCATGTATTGTTTTAGTTATTATTATTGTTGTTTTTATTATTAGTAGTAGTGGTGGTTGTAGCAGTATTACCAAGATTTTCAAGATTTTTTCAAGATACTTTATTTGTCACATGCAGTCATACAAGTACAACTACAGGCAAAATGTATGTACCAGTACCAGTGAATACTAATAAATATGTGATATGTGTTATATGTATTATAAATATATGATATTTATTATAGATATATTTACTTTGGAAAACACACAAAAACGTTTTAGACTTGCTAAACCTGAATTTGAGAATGTACAGCTTTTTTATTTAGTTTAATTCAGTATTGCTGTTATTGAACGCCAGGTCTGGGGGGTGAGTGCCCCCTGCTGGTCACTTCCAACTTCCAACAGCGACCCACTGTAAATAAATATAACCTTTTAAAATATGAAAAGTAGAAAAACCTGTCTAAACCTGTGTAACCGGGATGGACAAACCCGCTCATTTTCAATCCAATACCAAGTAATACCTTAACCAGTAGAACAATACTGTCTTCGTGTGCAAATAAAAAGTGAGCTGATTGTGATTTCTCCAATAAGAAACAGCAAAGTTAACATCAAAAATTATTTCTGAAAGTTTTAAATAAACTGAAATTTACTCAGTAAGATTCACTCCATTGCGTGTGTGTCAACGGCAGAATGAGAAGGTGGAAAAGAAGTTAAAGTTCGCAGCATCTCACAGATGATTCAGACTCATTTCACTACATGGTGTACTTATAACTCTGTATGTGATGAATAACGGAAGGTAGAAACAGATTCTTGAATGTTCTACCTTTCAAGAGTACAGAAGTGCCTAAACTGTTGAAGGCCAGTGTATGCAAATACTGTTGAACGAACGCCCTCTTTGTGGAAAGAACTCCTGGATGCAGTAAATCCCACCACACACACACACACACACCGCGGTCTGGCAGGCTGTATTGTAAGAGGCACCTTGACAGGAGAGAGGTACGTTATCACGGTATCCTGTCTCCTAGCGACATTGCAGCAGAGACAAGAGTCTGATCTCTCGGGGAACCGGAGCTCAACAAGGAGGCGCACTTGCTCAGAAGAACACACAGAACAAACCTTAATGATTCATTAAATCCTGGAACCTTCTGCCTCATGAATTCACGCCCTGATTAGAGATCCTGAAGATTACAGCAACCCTAACAGGATCCTTACTGAGAAACATTCAACTGTTACTGTACAAACAGCCTTTCTGCAAATAAGGACGCCTGCATCCTACATCACTGGGGGTGCAACCAATCAAGAAGCCAAATGATGGTTGATGCTCAATCCAAAAAAATTTCCCACGAAAAAAAAGCCACAAGTAGATTCAGGTTAGAAATCAACTGTATGCCACGTCTCTAAAAGCCGTGTCAACAGAGGAACTAAAGGGCCAATGTTTGGCCAATGTTTGGAAAAAAAACCCCAACAGGCTCAGAATAGCAAGGGATACAAACAACAATAACAACACTGATAAAAATAATAATTAATAATATTACTATCACAGTTTGATTACAGTTTCCTCACAGATAAAATACAGTCTTAAAACAATGATAAATCATATCAGTTTAAAATATGTAAGCAATTTAGTCGAACCCTGCAGGAGGAGGTATTTGCTCTGGTTGTTAAATATAATTTAATAATAATTAACATTTTCTAATACACACAAACACAAGGATAAATGATGGCAGATACATGGATTAATAATAAATGATCATTACTATTAACTAAGTGACGGTTGAGCGATTACAATTTCCTCAAGTATCACGCAAAGGTATTAGTCTTAAAACAATAATAAATCATATAAAATAAAGATATGACCACTGTGAGTGTTATATATTATTTATATGAGTTTTTATATATAAATATATATATATTATTTTATATATTATTTTTTAATTTAAGTATCTTTGTATCTTTCGCCAACTAAGTTGATCAGCAAGCTACTCAGAAAGTAAAAAGACAGAAAATGTATTAAGCTTTACGCTTTCAGCTTCTTCTACTTGGCCACAGTAAGTCTCAGAATTAACCTGCGGGGGGCGCTGCAATACAATTACAATATTGTAAACCACAAACATCTTATTTGTAGCAACTCTCAGCAGGAGGATTTCAACTCATTCTCTTGTTTGTTTTCCGGATGTCATGCTGGATCTTGTGCTCGCTTTCTAAATCTCTATCTAGACAGTTAGCTGTAAAACTAAATAGCAACAACTTTGACAACATGATGGATACTGACAAAAAATGCTTGGTCTAGTGGTCTAGTCTAGTCAACTTTATACAATAATACAGTTTACAGTTCAGACAGAGTGTAGATATCATAACAAAAGTATTGGGACACCTGACCATTACACCAACAGGCATATTAATAATATTGTATTCAAATCCATAGACTTTAATATGGTGTATAATGACAAAAAAAAATTTCTTACTACTACACTTCCAAACCTACCAACCTGTGTAAATAGCTGAACTACAGAGAGAATTAATGCTCTCAGTTCCTCACTGCCAAAATCCAACTCATTTTTTATTTTAATTCAACAATTAAGACGTGTGTCCTAAAATATAGCGTATAATGACAATAAAACCCTCTTTACTCTCACTATTACACTTTTAAACAATATAAATATCATCCAATCTCGGGTGTAAGTTAATGTTAACAACTCTCTCTGCTCCTCACAATGAAAACAAAATTCACTTTTTTCATCTAAAAAGATCAAAACGGCTTGTCTTGCATTCCCTTTAAACTGGAGGGCTCCACTCCTCATGGAGGTGGTGTACGGGACAACAAAGAACGGATGATTATGAGTTATTCCTTCGTTTGGAGTGAGTTTAACGGATGATGTGATCCCAAGAGAGATGTAAAATGATAAAAGAACACACATTAAGTAGATTCTGTGCTTTTAAAGCCGTAGTCTTTAATTCGAAGCGGTTTGTTTTGGTCCGAAAGCACCCCTATTTTAGGGAGAGGATGGTACGCTCCGCCCCATCTGTTCTCCTCTTGTGAGACTGAAAGAGATTGTAGTGGAGCAATGGCAACTCACTGGAGAGGACAACAAGTTTGTCTCTGCATTTAAAGAGGTCTATCTCTGAGAAGAAAGAGGATAGAGGCGTGAAAACGGTGTCTAATGTGAGGGGACGAAGCGAAGGCTTAAGCCTCCCTTGTTGTTTTCTGGAAAAATGTCCCAGGGATGTACAGTTCGTGTGGAGGAGATCCAGTCCTGGTGGGAAGTCCCGGCCGTAGCCCACTTCTGCTCTCTTTTCAGGACTGCCTTCAACCTGCCTGACTTCGAAATAGAGGTACATCTTTATTTTCATTTAAATCTAACGATTATCTACTTTCGTTTTCTGTTTTGATCAGGTTGAACTCACCTGAGCTCCTAACTTGGCTCCTCTACACAACAGTCCCATTACAGCTAGTCAGCTAACTTGGCTAACTAGTTGGTTTTGTTTATTTGTTTGGTTAGTTTCATTTTTTCACTTCTAAACCCACTTGTCTACTTCTCCTTTATATTTGGAGACACACATCAGCCTGTTCGGACGACTTTAATTCGAGAAAGTGTCTTTTACAATGTTCTTTGTAGTGCTAACAACAGCAACAAAACAACTAAGTTAGCCAGTTAGCTTCCACATTCAAATTAGTAACGGTTTGTTTCCATTAAAGTATTATTTACAGGTTTGATCCACACTGACTAAGTTGGGTGGCTGAGGGCAAAGGAGCTTTGAGTTCTGACCACGACTGTTTTTGTTTTGTATCCTTAATCTGTAAACTTTATTTTGAGTTTATTTCCATCATATTGGCTTTAAGTACTCAATTTTAGTGCTAAATCTCTCTATTTAATTACTTATTCGTCTTGTTTATAAGTGTTAACCTTTACTTACAATGTAGAGAAATCAGTCCGTGTGAAAAGT
This sequence comes from Clupeocharax schoutedeni, assembly GCA_037974565.1. Classification (NCBI taxonomy): domain Eukaryota; kingdom Metazoa; phylum Chordata; class Actinopteri; order Characiformes; family Alestidae; genus Clupeocharax; species Clupeocharax schoutedeni. Next base: position 10,158,089 of record JBBPDH010000031.1, read on the forward strand.
CCTCGTACTGAGCTGCTTTCTCCTCCTTTGTGTAGTTTTTGAAGGTTTCAGCCAAGTTCACGACGAGGTTTATTGTTTAGGTGGCCAGCAGACTGGTTCTCAGCCTGGGGATTGTTCACACACACTCCTCCTTCGACCAAATGGTTCAGCATAGCCTGATAGTCTGGATTATTTGAACATTAGTGGCCTACGCAACCCTGTTTATCCAGTATCTCTTTAGAAATTAAAATATTAGCATAGGTGATGGACCCCATTTCAAGTCAAGTAGTTTGTCATTTCAACCATATACACACAGTAGGCTACACACTAAAATGAAACAACATTCCTCTAGAAGACCACAAGATCACAAGTACAGACGGGATGAAAGAGCATACGAAAAACTAGTGACAACATATAGTACAATTGACAGTAACTACGGTCTGAATGAATACAGTGTTTTGACTATAGCAGCAGACAGTTGTGTGTAAAAATGCAGAACAAAATTGGACCAACCAGAAAATACTTATGTCTTGATATAACAAGTGTGGGAGATAGAAAAAAAAAATGATTGTGCAAATATTGCTGCTGCATTTACAGCTTCTACTCTTCAGGTAAGGCTGTACACCACATGCTGAAACATTATATTCAGCCACCAGAGCACTAGTAAGGTCCAGCCAATCTCAGTGGTACTGAACGGAGCTCTGTCTCACCAGAGGAGCACTTTCAGGGCTTTATGCCCCTCTAGCCTACACTTGGCATTGGATATGGTGACGTTAGGCTCATGTGTGACTTTTCCAGAGCACCCTTGTGTTTTTGTATGGAGGGTAATAGCTGTGTGCAACTTTTCATTTCTTTTTGTATTTTCATGTGTCTGATTTTCAATTTGGTATTTTTAAAAGCTGCTCTCTAAATTGTCGAGTATACATCAAACTGTTGAATTTGAAGCTCTCTGATTCCCTGCACACATACACACATTTTCCATGAGTTACTGCAAATGATTGGCAGTTATTTGTCATTATAGCTGGCACATCACACTCTCAAATGCAGCAAAGTTACTCTTGTGGTTCAAGAAAAGATGGAAAAGACAGAATTAAGGCACTTTTTTATATGTTGTATTTCAATATATCACCAGGTTGTACAAATTAAATGAATCAGGACAGCGCCCCTGATTTGCTCATCTACTGCAGTCTGCAATTTGTTTGGGGATGTTCTCTCTGATCTTCCAGGATCTTATTCTTCCACATAATCTTTCATGCCAGATGCCTTGATGATTCTGCTGTAGCTTGTAAACTCTGGACCAGATAACACACTTCTGCTCTGCACTTTTGTCCTAATTGTATGTGAGCAAGTTCACGGCGTGGTGTACCACAGTACTGGACTTCTCCCTGCCACACGATCAGCCCCTGCTGTGAATAATCCTTTGTCAGACTCTTGATTAAGACTTCAAGATCAGGTCATTTGTCATCGTTGAGGGTCCTTGATGTCACTGGACATAATAGTCCAGTCCCTGTATAGCTGTTGATCCTTTGTGTCCGTCATTGTTAATAATCGTACGTGTTAATGAGAAATTACTGCTGGATTAGCTTTTTGATTGTGTCTCAGAAAATTAAGGTGATGTAAAGGAAAGCGGAGGCATCATGAACCAATCATCAACCAATTTTTTTCTTTATTTGAAGGCATTTCCATTTGCTTATTTTTTAAATTTATTTATCAAATTTCCTTTTGAATTCGAGTTGAATTTATCAACTCAAGGGAATTGGCTGCTTATTTTTGGTTTAGCAGAAATGTACAGAATTAAGACTAGATGCACTTGTATTTGCATTTTGCTGACATTTTAGTGAAGTAGCCCAGTGTCTTGAATATTGCTACATCAAATTTAAACCTAATGCAGATGTCCGTCGTATCTTTTTATCTGCCTACACCAGTATAGTTCTGATATTGTTGGTTGTTGCAGCATCATTGTGCATAGAAACTAAACAAGACTTCATTACTTCAGGCCAGTCAGAAATCATTGTGTGGCTTCTCTCTCATCATATAGCTTTTGGACATTAATATTTTGAGCTGCTGCTCTGTGAAACATTATTAGAAAGGTAGATTTGCCTTGTGTACGTATGTTTTCTTCTTAACTAGATTATTAAACTGCTGCTGTTAAGAAGCATGGCTTCTGGTCTTGAAATACCTCTGGACTATCTCTAATCAGGCAACGCAGAGCAGAGCTTTGCCTCCAGCACAAACTGATACAGGCTAACTGCTCTAACAGAAAAATGTGGAATTCAAGATACGAGCAGAGTTTCAGTCTTTAGTCCTTTCCTTGCAGTTGTTGAGGTACTTTTATAGTATTCTTCCAATATATCTTCAAACAGAGCATGATCTATTGAGACTTTTTGACCTCAGTTACTTGGATATTGTGTCCAGTTATGTATAAATTTCTTATATTATAATTGTTAGCTCTATTGACGCATGCTTACTTTTTTTCTTTTGACCAAGAGAGGGAGTTTCCCTTATTGCTTTCTTGTGGTTTAGATGCGTTGTGTTTAGCACATCCTCTGACAAGCTTCAGAAAATGTGTCCGACAATCTTGAGTAAATGTTTTCTAAAACACGCCCGGTGTCGATGCTAACGTGCCAGCTTAGTTAGGTCTCAGAATCCCATGTGTTTGCTTTTAGCCCCTGGGTGCCTCCTAAATGGCTGGGCTGAAAAAAGCAGGTGGCTGAGCTCACTAAATAGCACACAAATCCGGTTGTAAGCGGATCCTGTGCCTTTGTCATGGGAAGAACCCTGGCCTGGGAGGTGATTGACTGATCAAGTCTTGATCATGGATCAAATTATGATGCAAAGACCTTTTTGGTCCTGACTGGATGATCAATAGCAGCAGAGAATTGCTGAGAACATGGTTAATGAAGAAAGGCAGAACTTCCTGTGGCAAAACCCTGAATGATCTTCTAATCCACTGAAGTTGTCTTCAATCACAGTTGAGGGACTTATTATACTTGACCATTCATCTGTCATCTATTTAGCAAAGGTTTTTCACCCCTTTTGAAGTCTAGATTCTGATATGGTGAAAGCCAGCTCAGTTTATTCTATTATGATGGTTTTTCCACAGAAAGCGTACACAGATTTAGTGCCAATTTATGAATATCGTTCTCTCCAGACTCCTGTGAGCTCTTAACAGTGACCATTTGTGTCGTTCTGTCTAATAAAACAGTTGGGAAATCACGATTTCTCCAAGACCTTTGTGGCTTCTCTCCAAGGTTGGGGTGCTCAGCCCCATAAAACTTTGCTTCACGCCATTATGGGTAATTTAGAATCAGGCTAAGTGCCGCTTTGCAAGAAATCCCCCTGACAAAACTTTTTAAAGCTTGCTGGACAAAATGCGGTTAGGAGGAGGGAGATCGATCCTCGCGCCCTCAGTGACTGTCTCCCTTCAGAGCTCAGCCTTTGTACGCTATGAGACCACGCAAGCTGGATATTACAAACTCAGTGATCCAGGTTGAAAGTGGCTCTGCCGGCCAGCTCCCCTTTTTCTTCTAAGGCTCGGTTCCGGTGTCTTGACAATAGAACTTTTTTTTTTCTTATTACTTGGCAAGCTCACAAAACGGTTCCTCGCACATTGTCTCCTGGTTACACTTCACTGTTGCGCTCTGCATCCCTGCTTGGAAGAGAGAGCGGCTCTACAGGAAGAGGCCCTACTCGCTCAAGCTATCTCCTCACTCTTTGTCTGAGTTGAGCACGCTTGATTTCCTGGCTCTGTGGCTGTGAAACGAGCCCTGAAATCCCCCTACCGCCAGCCGCTAAAAGACCCCCAAATCCTCCAGGATACCCCCCACCTACCCAGCTCTCACAAATACAGCCTGGGGGAGTTTACCCTGTCTGCTGAGTTCTAGGGGACGATTTTGGTTTTGTTGCATGACCATTTCCATATGTCTTCATTATCGGTGGGGAGAGTTGGTGGTCTCCTTATCTGGACCATTTGATTAAAGCACAGATTCTATTCTCTTATCCCAATGTAATATTGTTCCTTGTGAAAGACTGCTCTAAAGGGTAATTTAAAAACACCGTCTGAATGTCATGCTTTAGCCTGTTATTTATATCTCTGTGAACAGCAGAAAAGCCAGCCAAAACCAAATAAATTCAGTCGAAGGACATATTTTATACCAAATATAACATATGGCAGAAGGAACCATACCACGAACAAAAAAAATTTTCATTACAAATATAAAGGGGGTGTAGGTGGCCTAGTACTTGCTTCTGGACCAAGAAGTCATGTGTTCGATTCCTACTTTCAGCACACCATCACTGTGTTCCTGAGCAAAACCTTCAAACCCCAGTTGCTCCAGAGAAACTGCCCCCTGTAGTAAGGGAATGAAAGTTGCTTTGGATAAAAGCATTTGCTAAATACTGTTAGTGTAACGTAAATAAAGTGTCTTGAACCTGAGCTGCTTGATGACTGGGTTAAAAGTGGCCCGCAGCTGAACTGTCTGCATCACTGCTTTCTGATTTGTTGAAATGTCGTCACAACACTGTAAAGAGGCCGTTGTTTATTGTCTGTGTAAAAAAAAAAACTAGATACATACTAACTGGGAAAATGAAAAAAGTATAAACACAACTAACTGTTTGAGTGGAAGATACGTTAGTGGGAGTTTTCAATGCTGCTAATAAATGTACTTTAAACATGTGAGAAATGAAAGGGGTGCACCAGGGTTATGTACTCGTAGCATGGCTAAACAGTAGTTGTGCAACAGATCAAAAAAATCACAGATCGGATCGGATCATGGTTTTAAGTCACAGATCGGATCAGTATTCGAATCAGCAAAAAAAAAAAGACAAGACAAATTAAACTTCATTTAAGTATTTTTGCCTATTAAAAAGGTTCCACACAATTATATAACGACAATATAGGGCATAATTATTTCCTTTAATGTGGACACAATCAAAAACAACTTTAAAATGCAGTTTAAGGTATTATTGCTTCTTACTTTGAACATGGAGAATGAAATAAAACTGTCCACATCAAAAAAAGAAGGAAAGAAAGCAAAGCAGACGTGAGCTTTTTTCTCTCCTTCTTTCCAAATGCGCTCAGGTGCTTGCGCTTCGTCGTTGCTAAGCAACCATCAGCTGCGCTCTCCCATTTCCTCCAACGAAAATCCCTTGCTGTAACTCTGCTACACGTTTTTTTAACGCGGCGCAGACGCACCTGGAAAAAACGTCGCTGGCCATGACTTGCTTGACAGACTGACTCTTCACACCATTCAGCTGAGTTTTTATTTTTCTTTCGGATCACACGAGAGGGATCGGTTTGGATCACAGATCAACAGTGATCCGTGCACCACTAAACAGTGCAGAGGGAAAAAATTAAGCTCAAAGAAGACTATTCAATAAAAGACCTCAATACTGGTGTGACGCCTTGGACATGCTTTTCGGACAAACGGCTATAAACTGTGGGAAGAGAACTGCAATGCACTGCTGACCCATCAGAAACCGTGTGTAGCTACGCTGGAAAATCAAAGTGTGCTGCAACTTTTGTGCCATTGCAGTACAGGTTAAGTACAGTATGGGTCTTGTACACCCATGGAAAGTTGCTTGTAGTTTCCAGTGAAAGACGACTGTAAATCTTAAGCAATTTTTTTTTGTTTTTTAAAAACTGCTTGTGAAATCAATGTTTATGTGATGCCAAACACCGTTTTTAGTATTCACACAATCACACTTGCATTTTCTAGTTCACACAGGAGCACTACAGGCACTTGAAGTTTAGTTTTACTTGGTGTTTGCCACCTGTCACAACAGAAGCATGTACAAACTAATGAGTGTAGTGAGGCATGAAAATCGGTTGGTAGGCCTTCATTGGCTAATCCCCCACCTGCTCCTCCTCTCTGGTAACACTGTGAAATTAGTTATGTATTTGGTTTATTATGCTAAACTGTACAGTGAGGAGAATTGCTGCTCTCCCTGGGGATCACGTTTTGCTAGCTGCATTCTGTCTCTTTTCTGAAGTAAATTAGGGCTGCTGTGTTTTGGGGACGCCATTGACGTCCTTAACGCTGTGAATGTTGATTTACATATTAATGATTGATTTTTTTGTGAGCGTGTATATAGTTTCTGCTGGGCTAGTACTAAGGTAAATCTGCGTGTCAGAAACTGTTGTAGTGTTGTACTTACTGGTGTGAGATTAATGAATTGCATTTTAACAGCCTGTTAATCTCTTTAAAATACAGTTGTGTGCCAAAGTCTGGGCAGGTCACCCTAAAAACTTATAGAAAACGAACATACAAACGTCCATTTGGCTAAACCATCGAACTTTAAATAAAAAATGTTAAACATATCAATTATATGTGAACAAAGAGTGATTTGGTGGGAAGTGTTTTATTGTGATTCCTTTACTGTAGTGGAAAGTGTGGTTTTTATTTTCTGCTACTGGCCTACAACTGCCAGTTCATCTACACGTGTCCTCTGAGTTTCTATAATGTCATCTTTATGGTGGACAATCTGATTATAATAAGTTTTGCTTGGGTTCCTGCATGTCCTTCATGACCTTCAAGATAAGGTTTTGGCATAAACCCTATTACAAACTGTTGAACAATGTTTTATACATTAGGCAGTGTAATTGTAATGTGTAATAAAGGAGCTTTACGAGTGATTTTTTCCTCCGGTTACCGCTGCTGTATCAGCTATTCAGCTGTTTCTCTACATAGAATGAAATTTGTCACTCTGGCTTCCTCCAATACATTTTTATATTATAAAAAAATTGGTTAGATCAATCATCAATCTGCAAACAGCTATAAATAATGAAGCTTCGTCAACCACAGATGGAGGCCTGTCTTTGGAAGCCAGGTGAAGTCTGTTTCCTGCGTGCAACACTTTGGTTCTTCACTTATTAAACTATAGCTAATTTACGCCTGTCAGTAAGAAATGACATACCTGGATCAGTGGATAATTATGGTTATGCAAATAGCCCCAATTAGCACCTGTCTATTAGTGATCGCTCAGGGTACTCTGGAAGCACTAATTAAAGCAATTGGGTCATTCTCTGTTAAGTCAAAGAAGACCTATTACCACCTGTCACTGAGGGACTGCCCAACGAGGAACAAACGGATGCAAATTAAGTATTCGCAGAATTTTTAATAACTAAATCAGCCCTCTGAACTACAGCTGTGATATACTGTTTCAGAAAGCATTTGAGAAATGTGTTGTCATATGTTTAAACTAATTTTGACAGTATTTCTGTTTAGTTTATTATTAGAAGATCCAAGATCAGTCCTTTCCAGCTCTGATTTTGTCCAAATTGACGACCTGTAGAGGTGATGTATGTGTCTTGAGGATGTTTTCGTGGAAAAGATTGGTTCTTTACTTCTGTTGACTTATCAATCTTGGCCTCGCAGCTGTGGTTTTAGCATCTGGAGTACAATTACCCACCAACTCAGCCACACACACACACACACACACACTCTATAAATGTTCAACAGGTTGGTAAATTGTTTGTTTGATCTCTTTTTCTTCAGTTTTCTGTTTTTATTTGGATCCAAAACATCTTGTTGTAAAGCGTAATTGTGACTGTCATTTGAACTTTACCAATTTGTCCGATTTCACAGTGTCTTTAGTTGATTAGTATAATGTATTTTGGTACAATGCCGTTTCCCCTGGCATTGCATAAGAGGAGACACAGGCATTTATTTTCCTCAAGACCCAAGGCCTTTCTGGCTGAGCTCTTATATCAAATGCTGTGATCTAAGGGTGTCCCAAAATATGAACTTTGACATGGCAACTTTATGTACAGACCTATGTTATTTATATAAGGTTTTGTATAGTGCCCAATTCTTTTTTTACGTGGCTTTTACTTTCTTCTCTGGTTGTGTTTAACATCTGCACTTCTCGATCAATCTTCTCCATGACAGATACAGTGAACGTTGTATTAATGTTATTGATAACTCCCTAAACGCAGGCATTGTCAGGCTTGTCACTAAACATTGTTGAATACACAGCTTTAACGGCTGCCCAAACCTAAGTTTGCCACGTCTCTCTTCGGATGTGCAAAAGATTTGCTACAGCAGGTGTTTTTTGAATGTCTTTCATGCAGAAGAAATGTCTCTCTCGTGGAGAATGATAAGTGCCTGAGCAGATTACGCAGATGGAGCGTGGACCAGCGGAACCGCTCTAACCGTGTGGTTAGGATATGTTCTCTCTTCTGAAGATGATGCTCTATTAACTGGATTGTTTCTGCATGTTCTAGCCACTCTGTCTATGATCAACATCCCATCCTTTTGTCTCCCTTTGCAGCAAGCAGCTCCTACCCTACACCCCATCCCCTCCGCGGCACAGGCCGGGTGGTGTGTGTGTGCACGTGTGTGTGTGTTTTCTGACTGTGCTGAATAGACCCTCATTCATGATGCTCCTCTCTCACTCGACCGCCACTGCTGCTGCTCCAGCTTTCTCCCTGCTGGCATCACCATGACTAAATCACAGATGGTGGCTCTTTTTTCATTGCTTTATTTTTCCCCCTGAAGGGTGGAGGTGCTCCTGACTGGGTGCTCCAGTTCCTCTGAGTCTGTTTTTTTTTTCTTCCCTGCTCTCAGCGCTCTAATCCTTAGTCTCTACGTGACAGAATGGTAGCTGAAGACAAGGTGCTTTTGTGAGGCTTTATGTATTTTTATGAATTTATTCAAAATTAATGGAAGATAGCTTGAACCATGTCTTGATTTTGCTGCTGTAGGTCATTAAATATAAATCGTTATGGATTTTTTCCCCTTCTTAAACAACCTTGAATCAAATAATTGGGTAAATTTGCTGCAGTAACATCTTTCCCCAGGACCCTTGCTGTAGTTTATTGATAAGTCAGTGCAGCTTGTCCTAACAGGACACAGAGGACACAAAGTTCCAGTACCACATTTCAAACAAGCGATCAGGACATTCATTCTTATGTGAAAGTTTGCCATGTTTTTAATTGCCATGTTTATTGATTGTGTTTGAGGAGGCAACTGCCAAACTGCGCTGGACTTGAGTTGCTTTAGAGTTGCCAGTCCAGATTTGTCTGACTGTCACAATATCCTGTCCATACCTGTATTTAGCACTGACCTCTTACCTTATCATTTTGTCATTTGGGTCACTGTCTTCACATGGCGTTACAAATGTTACATTTGCCATTTTTAATTAAAATCTCTCAATCAGAAACCAATTTACAACATTTAACCATGTTATGACTAGGGCTGCAACTAACGATTATTTTGATTATCAATTAGTTGGGCGGTTATTTTTACGATTAATCGGATAAAAACTAAACTCTTTTTTTCCCAAACTGCCAGCGGCTTTTTTACATCATAACCCTATGGAGTTAACCGCTTTTTTTCTCTCAAAAAGTCC
>JBBPDH010000031.1:10189263-10206138 GCA_037974565.1 Clupeocharax schoutedeni
CTGTGGATCTTTATCATGGGTAGCTCTTTCTTTACTGGGGCCTCCTCACTTCTTCTTTTTCTCATCTCTGGAACACCCATAAATGTGAATAATTGGTCCCGTCACACTGATAAAAGCTTTTGCATAGAAATACATATGAACAGAAATGCAAATAGAGTGAAAGACACAAAATGTTGATACTTGTGGCCTTCTTAACATACAACTTGCTTCTGGCTGCCTTTTTACCTCTTTGGGTTCAAAATCTGAGGCTAAGGCAAGACTTGGCCGCAACCACTGTGTGTGTGTGGTTGATGGATAAGACTTGCCTAGAATGATGCCACGACTGGCTGGAGGCAATGCAGAATTTGCAGCGCTCAACCATATAAGCTAGCTCTATGTGCACTCGTCTACAAGCCTATGGTTAATTTAAGTAGAGCAGTGACGTCATTGTCTCAGTGATGTGTAAATGGTTTTATTTTGAAAAGTGATTTATATGGTAGCCTATATCAACCCCCTGTGGGGGTGAAGTAAAAGAGTATGACTTGACCCCAGTGACCCCTCCAACACCCCTGCACTTTAAAAGTGCTCCCCAGAGAGTGGATGGAAGACTAACATGAATATTTCTCTTTAGGAACAAGAGCTGCAGGAGAAGCTGTTGAATCCACCAGCGCGAAACTCGAAGCGGCTTTCAGAGAACTTCATCAGCAAAGATGATGATGTAAGTGTTCTTTACATTCAGATTTGGAGAAAATAGTTTGGTGCAGAATAGATTTACATAATCATCCCCTTAACTCAAATGTAGCTGCTCGATTTTCACAGATATATTAATGCCAAACAGTCTCAAACTACACATGCAAGTCTAAAACTTTGTCTATTCGAAGCAAGTGTATAATCACTGTTGGTGTACTCATTCAAAGTAATTCATTACTTTTCTCAAAAGCAATAAGTAAACTGTAATCACACTCATTACTTCAAATTAGAGGTGGGTATAGATTAATTTTTTTATCGCCGTTAATCGCATGAAATCTTGGCGTTAACGGTGATAATCCCCCCCAAAATGGAAAATTGCTTAAATTTAGCTGAACTGACTCATCTAGGAAGTCAACAAATTTCCCAGGTGAACAACTAAAAAAAAACAAAACTGCAGGCCTGTCTATCCATGACTAAGGCCAGCATTCATGACTCCTCCTTTAGAAAGAGACTAAGCAAAAATATCCATTGGAGAGGCCCTAACACAGAGTGGGGGAAACCTGCAGAGGTAGGGTCCAGAGAGCGGCTGGGGGCTAGCGTAATGAGAGAAAGAGCAGCAAACGGAGAGCATGTAGGAGAACAAACACCCGTTATGGACTGACTTCCACGGATTATATTTATTTTACTGGTACACGCTAAGGGCTAATGACTGGAGACAAAAGTGGAGTATGAATGAAGATTGATCTCAGTACACCTAGTGTAAAGCCCAAAACAGTTAAATGGAGTGGTAGAGTTGTAGAGTGATGGTGGGGTTCTTGATCCTTCAGGGTCTGGGTAACTTGCTGTAACTGATAGAACCATTAAATTCTGCTCTATCCCAGAAAATCCCACAGGAGAACGTCATCAGCCAGTGATCTAAAGTTCAAGTGCAACTGGGTTACACAGCATAACAATTTGAAGTCCAAGGGCAAACTGACATCTGAATAACTCAAAAGAAACAAAAGTAAGGTTTTGGAGTGCCCAGGTCAAAGTCCTGACCTCAATCAGATGCTATTGCAGGACCTGCTGCTGTTGATCAAAAGCCCTCCATTTTGTCTGAATCTCCAGTTACAGAAAGCATTTGGTTGCAGGATTTGCTGCTAGAGTTGGTATAACCAGTTATTAGGAGTTACTTTCCATGTGGGTGTTGCTGGTGTTGAAAATTGTTTTTCCTTCAGTAAATGACTGGAGCATTTAAAACTGTGTTGTTTTCCTCACAGTTGTGCCTAAAGCGCATTGTATCAAGATTTGAAAGCAATAATAAAATAATAAAAAAAGATTAAACCAGGGCATTGAGGAATCTGTTTTACATGTATAATGTGTACATTATTTTAAAGTACAGTTGTAACTGAACAGTAGTGCATTACACTACTAAGTTACAGGAAAGAGCTATTGCATTTAATGCAACACATTTGTACTACACTACCCCATCACTGATGGTGATTCAGTGTACAGTAATCCCCCACTTTTCATGGGGGTTGCATTCCAAGAGCACCCATATATATAGTGAAAAATTGTGTTGTGTTTTTCCATAACGCAAATTGCCAGTCCGCCCCGTATACGTTTTCGTTAAAGGTAATAAGCTGAATTTAAAATGAAATTTTGTTGGGCCTGTAATTCTCGCCCAAGATGCTGAGCTGCAATGCCAGAAGGGCGGGGCGTTTGCGTGGCATAGGGCTTTTAGAAGAATGAAACGAAAACAGGAGAACAGGAGGACAGCAGCCAATAACTGGAAATTTAGCTGAATTTATATTTATTACTATTTGTTATTGGTAGATTATGTTTGTAATAATTTAGTTTCATAACTAAAAAGAACATTGCCATGAAAAGCAAAAACAATTGGGAAAATATTTGCAGTTTCCACGTTACTGTGAACATTTCCACGTATTTGAGAGTCCGGTTCTCAGAAAAAAAATCTGTGTGACTGGATGAGTGTCTCCTGATCCTTGTAAAACTGGGGGATTCATGAAGTTTGTTTTGTTTTACATTTAACAGAACACGGGGTTCAATTCAATGTTTGGCCTCATACATTCAAAACCGTGAATGTTTGCTTTCATTTCTCTATTCCCTATTAAAGTGTAAATCCAGTAAGTTCTGTGTGTGTCTGTTACAGAACCTGAAGGCCATCTCTGAAGTGGACATGAAACAGAGAGAGGAGGATTTGGAAAGGCAGGCTCTTCTGGCAGAGCAGCGGCGAGAAGAGGAGCGACTCCTCCAAGAGGAACGAGAAAGAGAGGAACAGGAGAGAGTCAAAGCAGCTGAAGGTGCGTAGCATCCTCGCTCAACTTTTTCCACCCTGTTCATCATCCACCTCCACACGTAACTGCTGAACTCAGAAGTGCTTCCAGAAGCCAGATCAATGCCGCTGTGTAGACATAAGAGCGTGCATCTGTATTTGAAGTTCTTGCTTTTAACTCAAGGCTGCTTTAATTGCACAAAGGCCGTAGTTAGGGAGGAAACTCCCAAACCTCGTTCATCACCCAGAACCCCCTCTGCTCTGCTCTGATATCATCTGTCAGAGGGGGTTAATTAACTCCTGGTCGCGGCTGTGCCGACGGGCCACTCCGCTCGTTAATGTATAATGGATGAATATCAAGGCCCATGGAGCCCTTCAATGAATCCTTCCCGAAACCTCTTTAATCCTCACAGCAGGATTTGCCTGCCACAGCCTTTCATACGAGCACAGAAAGCAACTCGGTCCTTTATCTCAGCCGAGCCTTTTGATCAAGTTTGCCTTCTAAAGCTGCCCAATGAATTACTTATTTGACTTCTCACTTGTTAAGACTATTTCTTACTTGCTTGGAAAGCCTTGACCAAGTGAGTAACAGGTGCTTTTGAAAGTGTTGCAGGAAGTACAAAAATGTTTCTCCATCTGTGTCTTTTGTATATGCGTGTGCACGTGCAAATGCCTGTTTGCATGTTTGGCTATGACTGTTTTGCATGGTTGTTTTGTACAGAGCGTGCGCGGAGGAGGAAGCAGCGTGAGGAGAGAGCTTGGCTGCTGTCTCAGGGGAAGGAGCTGCCTCCTGAGCTTCTCCACCTGGAGCCACACTCTCCCATTCGCCGAGCTCGGCGCACCAAGGAGCTGTAAGAGACATCCACTGTTAAACATCAAAAACTGATGGATAAATAGCTTTGGTCCCGGTTGAAGATATGTTTTGTTAGACCCTAAGGTTGAGCTGAGTAGTTTAATATATTTCTCATTCTATGTGTTTTTCTTTCTTTATTTAAGCTTTGTCTTTTTTGGGGGGGGGCACAGACTAAAATCAGTTTTGCCTCATTACGTCGCCTTATTTGTTTTCTTATGTAGCTCAGAAATGGCTAAGCTTTATAGTAAAAATGGTGAACTAGCCAAAATTAGTGTAAAATTAGTCCTATTTTGCTACACAGCTGCCGCCTACTGGATTTATTATGAATTGCAATAATCCATACAGTTAATCATGTGGTTATTCATGAAACGTAAATATTGTTTGTAATCTCGTTTTATGACTTTAAAGTCTGTGGTCTTGCACAATTTGATGAGTTCCCTATTCGTGTTGTTGATTCAAGTTATAATGACCAGGTTAGAGAGGTCAAACTGCTTGACTGTAGCCCTATAGGATTGTGGTGTCTCTCACCTGGCACCTGTTTTTGAGGCGAAAGCCCCTACAAACAGAAACAGTGACTATTTTTTTTCCAGTGGTTGCATTGTTCCCTTGTGCTCACTGCCAGTTCTCTTTTTATGTTTCAGCTTTGAAATTGATGATGACTACGCTGCACTGTACAAAGGTGAATAGCTATGGAACCATTTTTACTAGTGAAGTATAAACGCATTTCTCAGCCAAGTGTTTTTTTCCAATCTAATGCATTGCCGTATTTCCTCAGTTCTGGAGGCTCTGAAGGCTCACAAAGATGCTTGGCCCTTTATGGAACCTGTGGATGAGTCCTATGCCCCTAACTATTATGAGATAATTCAGGTTTGTGTCCCACTTTTCAGCTAGTCCTGCTAAAAACTCTTAAACTAAGGAATCCAAGCATTTCAAGTCAACCTGGACTCAGATGCCCTTGTTAATGGTTTTCATTTACGTCCCAATGCAATTCAGTGAATCATTTAAAAGACAAAATCCTTGTTTTGTAGCAATAACTAGTCAAATATCTTGATGGTCTTACTGTGCATTTACAGGTGCTGAAAATATTAACTAATGTTTTGCCTTTCCATCCCACCATCCCCACTTATCTTAAGATAAGACACTGCTAGTCTTGAGGGGATAGATCTTGAGGGGTTATGATCTCATAACCAGAACATCTGGGGAAATTTGGGGCTGAAAATTGTAAATTGTAAACCAGTCCAGCAGCTTGTGAAGTGCTCTAAAAGTAGTATGAGATGAATACCATTAGCCAAAGGATGATATGTAAGCAAACATGCCTCAAAAGACCACCCCTAATAACCCTTCCTCATAACTGTAACATACAGCACTCAGTATTGCAGTATCACTATGCAGGAAAATGTCTAGTGTTTGTTAATGTGTGGTTTGATTGAACTATGAACCTTCACCACATTTTTGGATGGGTGTTGACTTAAATGAGAATTTGTGACTAAAATAAACATTTCACTTCCAGACACCAATGGATCTGTCCACCATTGAGCGGAAGCTAAATGAAGGAGAGTACATTGCCAAGGATGAGTTTGTTGCAGATGTGAAGCTAATGTTTGAGAACTGCCTGGAGTACAATGGGGAGGAGAGTGGTAAGTACTTTCAGTTTAAATTTGAACAAAAAGCACAACAAGGCATCAAATTTACTAGGATGTTGATGACTTATTGCTGAAAGCTAGTTTAGAAGGGAAGAATGTGTGTGTGTGTGTGTCTGTGTGTGTCTACTGACAGTGATTAATAGAGAGCGATTGAGCTGTCCTCCAGTGTGCTGGGTCCTGCAGTGCCACACAGACATTCCTTTCCTGCAGCCCCCCTCACTGGAGCCATCCATCTGTCAGAACGCTCTCCGCCCACCAGCATGGGCTGCAGGGTCAGGGGTCAACCGCAGCTCTGACCTGACCAGCTCAAAGAGCAAAGCGAAGACGTGTGTGTGTGTGTGTGTGTGTGTGTGTGTGCACGCACTCACCCATGTGTGTTTTGTCTCACGTTGATGGGCTAAATAGATAAGCCCTGTCTGTGTGTTTGCGTTTCCTCAGAATACACAATAATGGCTGAGTCACTGGAGCGCTGTTTTAGCAGAGCTCTGCTGAAGCACTTCCCCTCTGAGGATGGAGACACAGACGAGGAATTCCATGTTAGCAAGGAGGAGCGTGACCGTAAAGACAAGAAGAAGAGCAAAAACAGCCGCCAGTCAGGGCCTGAAAGTCTCATCCGTGCTACAGAACAGGTGCAGAAACGCAAAGCACCCAGCAGTGGCAAAGGAGGCAAGGAGGAGAACAAGCCCAAGTCTGCTGCTTTGCCCCCTGCATACCACTACCCCAATGGTCCACAGAACCTTCACCCAGGACAACCTCATCCTGACCGTGATCTGCGTTCTGCTATGTACCAACAGGCAAGGCCACACTACTATGTATTTACTTATGTACATACAGCTCAATGTTGTGATGACTGACACTTGCACATCTTTAATATCTCAGATGCAGCGGGCCCCAGGTCCTCCCCCATCTGGCATGTATGGCCAACGTATGATGATGGATCCACAATATCCATACCCTGGACAGAGATCACACATGACAAGGGGTTTAGGAGAGCATGGAACCCAACCCATGCCTCATTACAACATGCAGGTGTGACATTTCATCAGCTGTATCTGTGTTAAACTTTAGATGACAAATAAATCACATTTAACTAATGCAAAGTACATTAAAATGTTAAAGTATTCTGTTATGATTTATGATTGTGTTGATGCTTTTTTTTTTTGGTAGGCTCCACCTGTTGGTGGTCCACACTTTGGTCCTAGATACCCAATGGGTTCAGAAGCTCAACCAGTCCAACCTCAGCATCAGCAACATAATTACATTGGACCTACTCACGGCCCGTCACTGGGCCCGAGACCTGTAGCCCTACAGCCTGGAGGCCTCTGTACCCCTCCATCTGAGGGCAACATGTACCCATCTGTCCAACACCCTGATGGGCAATCCATTCATCCTGTGGGGAACAGCTACCCAAGACCTGGCGTCCCCATGAACTCTTATACCCCGTATGGTCCTCCACCTGGTCCATATGGTACTTGGCCTAACCACCAAGGACAGCAGCTGCCTGGGGGACCAATGATGCAGGAGCAGACGATGGGCAGTCAACACCCTTATGGCCATGGCATGATGCGTCCTCCACACGTCGCACAATATCCCCCATCTAATGGCCCATACAGGATGCCTGCAGTCAGTTCTCCAGGACACATGGGCCATAGGCCTCCCATGACCCCTCAAGACTCGAGGCCACATTTGGGCTCCATGATGGACAGCCCAGAGATGATAGCCCTGCAGCAACTCTCAGCCTCGTCTTCCCGCCGAAACATTAGCTATCCACCTCCTCCAGTGATTGCACTGGAACGTCAGCACTCCAGGACTGTGGCAGAAAGCGCTGTGGATAGCCAAAGTGCAGAAGGGACAGCCAAAGGTAGGAGTATTCAGTCCCAGAGACAAGCCCTAAGGGGACACTTCACCCAGCTTAGGTTGCAGATGATGAATGAACCAACACTGCCTTCCATTAATTACTAGTAAAAAAGACATTTTGGGTGAAACACTTAGTAGTATGTTTTTGTTTGTGTGTGTGATCTTCTACAATGTCTTCTAACCATATTTAAACTTTTGACATTTTAAGGTTCAGAGGTGGACTTGCCTGAAGAACGGTTGAATAAAAAATCAGATGGCCCATCTAACCCTAATCCAGCCGAGCAGTCCAGGCGTGGCCAGCAGAGTCCTGGTACCTCAGAATGGGGCAAGTCTCCACAGAAGAGAACCTCAACAGAAGTATCTCCAGCGTTGCTTTCCACACCAAAAAAGGACAGACTGGAAATGAAGGGAGAAAACCATGAACAAGTCAGCCTTCCAATACCACACAACAGTCCTCAGTCCAGCTCTCAAAATGGCCTTCAACCAGGATCTCTGTCAAGGAAATCTCAGGATTCTTCTGTGAAGATTCCTCAGAAAAGTCCAGAGGAAATGCTTCTCCATCCCTCTCAGCAGATGCCACCAACTGCCCCTCCACTGTTTTCTGAAAACGGCCCTTCACAGCCCCAAAATATTTCTCATCAAATGTTGCAGAGTCCTCCTCATCAGGTTCCTCAGGGTACATCTCCTCAGTACTCCCAGAATGGACCCTCACAGATGCCATATAACACCCTTCACCAGCAAATGCCCCAGGACGGATCTGCTCGAGGCCCACAGTCAGAGCCTGTTCATGGTACGCCACAGACTATGCCTCAGAGTTCTCAGCCTGGAGCTCAGCAGCCTGTGTCCCTCACACCTCTGCCCCCCAGCCACCCTGTGTCCCAGCCGCTTGCTCAACCCTCTCCTGCTGACCGCGGTGGCCAGAGGCCCAGCGAACCAACCCGGGAGACTGTAGGGAGCTCTAGAAATAACAATCAAGATGCCAAGACTGTTCCTGCAAATACCAACGGCCACTTGGTCTCACAGCCTCCATCACTGCCTCCATCTCACAGCCAAACACCACCCAATCAGTCCCTTGGTCCATCAAGCAATACCATGACTCAGTATGGTGGTGGCAGCATGGGTGGTCCAGCACCTCCACATTATGGCCAGGGGTACATGGGTAGAGCAGTGCCCGCTTCTGGCCATTTACCATACTCTAGCCAAATGCCACCATCTCAGTCTATGAGCCCACATTTCAGTCCTGCCCATTACCCTCCATATCATCAGCAAGGTGCTGCATATCAGTACCACATGAGTCCTCAGCATCCTCAGGCTCATCCCAGCATGCGTCCTCAGTACCAGCAACAGCAGCAGTACTATCCTCAGCACCAGCCAAATAGCCGCCATGGTTTTTCAGCAGGTGAGTGGCCAAGGCCTCAGTACCCGCACCCTATGATGCCCAACTCTTACCCACCTGGGGCAGGCCCTGGTGTCAACGGCCGACAGAGGGAGAACACAATGTCCCCTCTAGGCTCTGAAGGCTCCACTGGAAGCATGATGTCCCCCAATGCTCTCCTCGATGGTGCACATGGTGGCTCTGCTGAGAGTCAGAATGGCAGCAGCCCAGCAAAGCCCATTCAGACAGAGGAAGGCTCAGACCAGCCCGAGAGCCCTAAAGAAATTCTGGATCTGGATAGCCACAATGCAGCCGCTCGACGCTGCACTTCTGCAATGCCGCAGCACAACTATCCTTATGATCCTCGAGCAATGCGTCCCAGCATGCAGCAAGGTGGAGGTCCTCCACCCCACACAGTGCCTAGTGGGCCATACTCTTCCATACCCCAGCGCCCCAGTGGACATTTTCCCCCTCAGCATCCCCACCCACACCTTATGGAGGCCCTACAGCGGCCTCAGCACCTGCCCTACTCCCCAGGCCAAAGCCGCATGCCCATGTACAGACATCCCCACACCGCTGGACACTTCCAGGGCATGATGGTGGCACAAAGAGACATGGCTCCTGAACACTTATTTCATGCTGGGTAAGAAAAAGCACTGTTCTCTTTGAAACTGAACACTGTAATTTGTGCAGTAAAGGTTGGGTTCAGGTTTGACATCTGCCTGTGCTTTCTTTTGTTAGTAAACATAATCTAGTCCATAGGGTCCAATATATGTCCATAGGATAAAATTGGGAAATAAAACCTAAGTCTTGTATGCAAAAGTTGTTCACTAAAAAATCACGATAGAAATTGAGTTTTTATCATTTTAACTTTATTTTTGAAGTCAACTTATGTAAAAGTTTTTTTTTTCAGAATAAATTTCTTTTGAACACTGACTTCTGTCTCTTCTGCAGTAGGCAGAACATGATGAATGCAGCAGCTCCCAGCGGTCCTGGCAGTAAGCAGGGTGTATGAAAGGTAGGGTTGCATGTGCATTAGATGCGGTTTCCTTAACTTTTTTTTGTGCGTGTGTGTCTTTTCAGTGCCATTTTGACCTATGTGTAGGGTTTTGTCTGTGGTTTCTGTAAATGGAAAGTGCCAAAGTTTCATGGAAGGTCCAGCACATGATGTTAAAATGTGCTTAGTTTCAAATTCACTTCCTCCTACTGCAAACCTGGATTGTGTAATAATGTCCCTTCTCATTTTCTGCTAAAAAGTAGAACCTGTGATGCTTGAAATGAAAATGATCTTCCTCTTAATCACAGAATTGTTGGTTGTAAGACTAAAAAGATTTTTCCTTTCTAGGAGATTAATCAAATGGTGAAAGCAGAATGAAGAAGTGTGTCATCACCTCAACTGGAAGCTCACTTCCCTGCTCTTGTCTGTCTGAAACTTGATTGTGAAAAGACATCTTGCTTTCTGGAGTGAATTTCATTTTTGTCTTATTCTTATCTGTTGGGGAACAACATTAAAGTGCTGCTGCCTCTGGATTGGGCGCCATCCTACAACGAGGAGCTGGACAGGCTTTGTGGGTCTCAAGGTGCTTGAAATCTTCCACTGCCCTGGGATCTTTTTACTCCAAACCTGGTTGTGACTGCAGCATTTTCTCTTCGTACATTCCTGCCAGGAGCCCTGCAAGCAAACTGCACTTTGATAGTGTGATCCCCTTCCCTGTAGGAGCCACAGCCTCCCAGGCTTTGCTGTGTTTGCAGCTAAAAGGAACAAGACCAGCAGTGGGTGATTGAGCATGAGAGGTCTGAGGAGTTCTGTATTAACTTGGTGTTCCTTTCCAAAGTAAAACTCAGGTGTTTTCCAGATGGTACTTGTAAAAGAAATTCTCAAGTCATCTCCTGTCCCTGTGGACACACTGGACACTCTGTTGCCTTTAACATTCTCTTTGAATGTCATGTATGTGTGCAAGTTATTTTAGATATACTAACATTATCGCGTATGGGGCACTAGATGGCTCGCTTGCCCCTTAGGAAAAGAGCCCGTCGGGCCAGTGGTCCCAACCGCAGCAGAAGTTCCACTCAGTTCTGGCGTTTTATGCATCCTTCAACCCCGCCTTTGCTCGAAGAATGTGTTTGACTTCATGGATTCCCAGAGGACTCAGCTGCTCCTGTTTATGCACTAGAGATAGTCTTTAATACTGGAATTAGTGGCCTTGGACTTCAGGTAGATGTGCTACTGTGTGTGTATATATATATATTTATATATATATATATATATGACTGTGTAACATGACTCTTATCTGAGATTACCTTCTCTGAACCTGTAATGCATGCTTTGTGAATTGCTTATTAGAGCTGTCCTGGTGGTTCATATATATATACCACATGAAAAGGAAAAGGCTATGGCAAAAATAACATTTATATCATTTTCAAGCCCCCTTCAGATTGTCAATCGAGTAAGACATGTTTGGAGTCCAAAATGTGCTTCTTAGTTTTGAACTGGAGATGAACAAGTATTAGTCAGTGGTCACTCAAATAATTTACATAAGAACACCTCCAAAACTAAACTAACCGAAACTAACCAAAACGCATTTTTTTTTCTTTTTCCTTAAGATATTCCTTAAAATATGTGAAAAGCCTAATTTCTTAAATCCTTTTGGCATGCATAGAAGTTGGGCTTTTACTACTTGGAGAGAAGAGTCTTTTTCAGAGAAGAGCATCACATATCCGACTGTGAAAGTAGCTAGCGTACATGAATAGGAAGTGTTTAGGTCATGCTCGTTGCTTATTTTGATGCTTCCTCTTTCACACTTCAGCGTGATTAACTTTATGTCCTCAGGGTGTCATGCTTTTTATACGGGTATTAATGAAATGTTCAAAGGGGAGGCGATGCGTAAGAAGACAACTGGAACTGTGATGATTAATTGACCTCGATTCACTCAAAGTCAGTTGATTTTTTTTTAACTCTTTGCGATTTTTAAAAATCTTTTTATTCGCAGCTTTTTTGCGTACCCAGCTGGGCCGAGCTGATTCGATCAAACGTTTTTGAACCTGGTTGTGCATTTGTCTTTACCGGTCTGTCCTAAATGTGGATTTCTTTAGGGGAAAGTTTTTGGTAGGGTTATGGAATTCTGGGCAGAGGCAGATATATTTTTCAGGCATGTCGGCCAATACTGATACATATACATTTATACAATGTTATAACTGACACTGCATCCATCTGGATTAGCATTAAAAATCATATTTATTTCTGCACATTCTTTTAAAAGCCAAAATGCCACGAGTTCTCTGATGGATGCTTTTAAAGAAGTACTTCTTACCTAAAGAACTGTGAGTGTGAAGTACTTTTTGAAAGGCTTAAGAAATCTCATTTACAAAAATTACTCTCTTAAGAGCCAACTTTCCGAAGGGCTCTTTAAGGAAACTGAAATATTGATTTCAGTGGCATTTGCACAGAGACCTTCTGGCACTTTTTTTTTTTTTAGGAATGTGGTTATGAATGTAGAATTTTATCACCTAAACACAAATACATGATCAAACATTGGTCAAATGTAGGTAGTCTTGTGCAGATTGTGAACACTCCTTCTGAAATGACATGTTTTGCTCAGGGGGAGAAAAGGATGCACCTCCCTTCCCCCATAGCAGGGGTCTATTGGCTGGTGTGGCTGCAGGATTTTGTGCCAACCAATCAGGGGCTCACCTGATACCTCAGTTGATTAGGTGTTCTGCAGCCCCACCAGCCCTTTGTGGAAAAGATCTGACACCCCTGTTCTACAGGAACACACTTACATGTATATCATTTGCGCTCCAGTTTTTAAAGGGTTTAACATACTGGAAAAAGAAACCTAAATATGTGGCATAACTTATGCACAGGTTGCGTTTTGTGTATCTTTCTCCTGTAACAGTAATTGTGCATTACCCTACGTGTCCAAACTTTTGCGATTCTATTGTACGTCCCTCGTTCAGGTTCCTATTTTTTTGGGTTAACATGCTTGCGTTTCTTTTTTGTAATATGTGTTTAATCGCCCGTTTGTGTGTTCTATAAACCAGACATTAAAATGTGACTGCCAGCGATGGGCTATAAATGTATCTACCTCATAAAGAGAGACGTATGGCATTCCCACTGACGATCCACCTAGTTTCTCACTGGTAAATTTCCACACTGAAACACAACCACTGCTTATCATATGATTGTATGAAAACTGTGTACGCCTTAATATCTCTTGACTAGACCAGGACTGGCGGTGGGGCCTGATTTTCACCCTGTCATTTGCGCTGTTTTTTGTTTTTCCCGGCCTTCTCTGAGACAAAAGGGAATGTGAAGTGTAAGTCACTACAGAGGGCTTGGAGTTGAGACTGAGCTCAGTCCATTTAAAGGGCTTATTGTCCAAGTGCTGGGCCTTTAGCAACTTTACAGGCCTGTTCAAGCCCTTTTGGCTTCGCACACATGTTGGGAAAGGTTTTTGGTAGACACGAAGTGTTTCAGATGTTTTTACAGTTTAAAAAATATTTTAAAAAAGGAGGCAGAAGAGATGGCTAGCAGCCACGGGCTGGCGTAGACGTCGCCCAGCGTTTTCACGCAAACCTTTCTATGCTTGATAGGGAATTTTAGCAGTAGATGCTGTTATACTCTCCACTTAAGCTGTTCTTTGTGATAGGACATGCTAGTTTTAAAGAACTGAGGTTGTATTCACTGTGTACAGGATTGGGGTGTGTGTGTGTGTGTATATTTGTGTGTGGGACAGAGCTGCATCTACTGATTGTTACCCCTACACTGTCTCTGCTGTTCCTTTCTGTCTACACTAGTGAAGCGACTAGACTTGATTAAATATGAATCATATTTATTTGCTGTTTTATCTTTTGTATATTACTTCAGGCTTTTTAAAAATATATAAATGTGTTCTTTCTCTCCATTTTGTGGTTTTTTAATTTTTTTAATTTTTAAGTTGACAATACCTCAGTAGCACAGCAGCATCAAAATGACTCTTGTATGATTGATTTTAATGTGAAGTTTACAAGTCCTTTTCTCACTGACATAGATTATTTTGGAAATGGGCCGAAGTGTTTTTTATTCTGTACATTTCTTAGAATAAATACATTTTCATGAATTCTTGTTCTCTTAATTCCCAAACATGTGTTTATCCCTTTTTGAGAACCGAATGTTCTGGAAAATGTTGTCTGATGTCTTTATTCTGATGTATTTATTTCACAGTAGCTTTGAGAAGCATTTGACTAGAATATGTATATGCTACATATAAGGACATGCGAAGGTTCCTGGGTGGTATTGGATAACAAATAAAAGCAATATAGGGTTGTATAATAAAAATGTGGACACCCTATATGTGTTTTTGTTCTTGGACATATGGATATTTAAACTCAATTGAAACAATAATGGGAGATTCAAACAATTAAAACTGAAGTACTAAACAGTTAACAATTAATAAGAGACTTTTCAAAATATTCTGTAAAGTTTTTCAGAATAAATATCAGCCCCCCCCCCCCCTCCTTTTAGTCCCACATAAAATGGCTCAAATTGCACAGGTGTATAACATCAGGTATAACATATTTAGAACATTGCTACTCTGAATTTTGAAGAGGACTTCCCCTGTTTAAGCCTCAGACATTTAGTTAGGTGTGCTCCTGGCTGTTAAAGTGAGTGTGAAGACCATGGTAAGACTGAAAGCTGTCTTGAGACCTACAGAAAGAAGACTGAAGCAGCTTGTTGCAGAGTCTGGTAAGGAATTTCTAAAGATCTAAAAAGATGCAAATTCACCCTGAGAGCAGATTGCAAGATGTGAAGTCTCCAAAATTTCCAAACAATTTCATCATTGGCCGTACAGCAGGCTCTTGACACTGAAAGAGCATCCCTCTGCAATCAAAGTGTGCACACATTTAACTTGCATGGGAGGCATGCAAGGAGGAAACCATGGTTCAAGAAACATGAAGGCCAGACTGAAGTTTGTCAAAGAGTACGCAGACAAAGACCAGGATTTCTGGAATAATGTTCTTTGAACTGATGAGTCTAAAATGGAATTATCTGGACAGCAGAACAGAGGATGTGTTTGGTGCATACCAGAAAAAGAATCTCATACCAGATGTGAAGCATGGTGGTGGAAGTGTCATGCTTTGAGGATGCTGTGTTGCAGCAGGACCTGACGAGCTCACCGTCACAGAATCCACCATGAATTCTACCGTATATCAGAGGGTGCTTGAGGAACATGTGAGACCATCTGTAAGAAACTTAAAGCTGAACCGGAACTGGACCTGCAACTGACCAGTAAACCCACCAAAGACTGGCTGAAAACAGAAATTCAGTGTCCTGGAATGGCCCAGATCTTTTAGACAAAGCCCAGAGCTTGAAATGCAAACATTTCTTAATAAAGGACCATATATTTAATGGGGGTGTCCTAATTTTTTCACATAACTGCAACTTTGGGTCAGTGTTGGACTTCAGAAATATAGAAATATAATGTGAGGGACTCTCCTCTACACAGTTTAAACAATTGCTTATGTTTTGTACCCACTTTTGGATAGTATAAACAGCAGTGCAATTACTAAAAGCCCTGGAAAGAGACTGATTCAGAGCAGCATAATCGTGGGATCAATACGTGTATATTTCCTTTGTTTTGTCAACAAAAATATATATAGATATAAAATTACATCCATTAGACACAGCAGGACACACACGCCATACTGTCCCACGCTCACGACCAATTTACGATCACCAATACACCTGACATGCATGTTTTTGGACTGTGCGTGAAACCAGAGACCCTGGAGGAAAACCACGCCACCACGAGGAGAACATGCAAACTCCACACACACACACACACACACACACACACACACACACACACACACACACACACACACACAGAAACCCCCAACCCTAGAGGTGTGAGGCACCTACTGAGCCACCATGGGGCATGAAAGCTGTTAAATAATATACATTTTATATATACATCCCTCGCTTTTTTTGGAGGGGGGTGGGGTGGGGGGGGGTACGTTCCAAGAAATGCCTTAAATGCTTAATGTAAACCCTAAATATGCCCAAATATGTGTAATTTCATTTTATGCATTTAATGCATTGCCATTAAAAGAAATTTAAAGGTAAATAAATAATCAGAATCAGAAAACTTTATTGCTTAAAAAAATGTTAGCATTAACGGTTAGCATTAGCCCCATACGGGAAGCCAAAACAAAAAAAGAAATGTTGAAATAACTCTCTACCGACATGTTTAGACATGGCATAGCTCACTAATACAAAATAAACTGAGATAACTGTTGAAACTTGGGGGGTGGGGTCAAAAGACTATAATACCAGGACAAGACAGAGCAGTCATGCTGCAGACTGCAGCAGGCTTCTTTTTATGGCGGTTGAACACTTTTCAGTCAAGCTGTGATGTTTTTGCACAGTAGGGCGCCTCACTTCTGTGTTCCTGACAGAAAGAGAGAGAGGGAAGTGGAAGCTGATGACAAATAGAAACTCATCACTTCTCATTCCCATAAGTATCAGGTTACGTTTCTGATTATAAGGTGCATCATTTTAGCCCTGAACTATTGTTCAGCATGGGTTCGAATCCCATCCATTTACATTTACATTTACATTTACAGCATTTATCAGACGTTTTACCATCCAAGCATCCTTTACCATCCTTGTCGAAGTGTGTTCTTTGCACCGCTGGTATGGAGTTTGTGTGTCTATACAGTAAATCCCTGCTTGTCTGTGGGTGTTCTTATTAGAACTAATTAATGTTTGCAGAACCTACTAAATATAATCTACTAATTTTGTATAAAACACTGTATTTTTATTACAGTAAATTAAAAAAAATATATTACTGTATGAACGTACATTCAGATACATTTCCATATAAAGTATAGTATAAAGAACTATACATTTTTGTACTGTCCAGAAAACACAAAGAAAGCGTGTCTTGGGATGGTGAAATGCGCTGTACTCAGAGGTGGGAGGTTTTAAAGTAGCCAATCCGTGAACGCTATTTATGTCTCCTTCCTGATGATTGGCTGCTGCCATGTGACGCATCTCGTGTGGCATTACACATATTTCACGTTACACATTTTTAATGTATATATGGTATATCAAAGTATGTGTGTGTGTGTATGAGAGAGAGAGAGAGAGAGAGAGAGAGAGAGAGAGACACTCCCTCAGACCTTTTTCTTCTACACAGGTTGTGTATGTGTATCTGTGTGT
>JBBPDH010000031.1:10215541-10229030 GCA_037974565.1 Clupeocharax schoutedeni
ATTCTAAGATTTTTCTTAGAATTACGTCACTAGGAGCAACTTTTAGGCTTAAGATGCTTTGTGAATACGGGCCCAGGTGTGGGTGGTAAATTTTTTACATTTGTTTGAAAGTTTTGTACCTTCTTTTGCTTTTATAATAAATTGGTTCCTGATAAGTGGAAATACCTGATGAAGCTTACAGAGCCCTGAGGAAAGGAGTCAGTCAGCCACACTTTTCGAAAATGTTCTCCTGCTGAGCCCTGTGTGAACACAGGATCCTCTACTTCATTACAGAACCGGTTCTCAGGATGAGTGACAGATTCAACAGCATTCAGGCAGTTAGAACCTTCTGAAACAGAGCCAGCAGGAAGAAAAGATACAGAAGAGAGAAAATCTATCTTCAGAAATATCACTGATCACTTGATTAAAGAAATCCAGATAACTAATTGAAATGACCAATGAATTCAAGATTCAAGATTTTTATTTGCCATTTGTGCATGAGACCAGCATTCCATGTACATTGGAATTCTTGTGCAAATCTCTCCGAGTCAGGTTACATTTTTGATAATGTAGAAAAGACAGGAAAAATAAAACAGAGAATAGAGCCGTCTACTAGTATATAAAATATAAAGATATATAAAGATATATATAAAGATATAAAGATATATAAAGATATATTGATATAGTGATCACACTGATCTCTCACTCACACTCTCTTTCATTACCTCTATCTATTTACCTGTCTCTGTCTCTCTTTATCTCTGGATCATTTTATCGTTCAGTTTTTCTGTTACTGCTCACTGATTTTCTTACCATCTCTGTTTCTTGGCTGCTCTCTATGTTTTTATCTCTCTCCCTCTCTCTCCATCTCTCTCTCTCTCAGTTACTTTAAGAAGTTCCAGTACTGTGGTTATGCTCCTCACGTGCGCAGCTGCAAGCCCAACACAGACGGCATCTCGTCTTTTGAGGACCTTCTGGCCAACATCGTCCTGCGTGTCTTCGTCTGGGTCGTCTCGGCCACCACCTGCTTTGGCAACATCTTCGTCATCTGCATGCGCTCATACATCCGCTCCGAGAACAAGCTCCACGCCATGTGTATCATCTCCCTGTGCTGTAAGAGAGCCGTTAAGTACAGTTTTCAACACACATTCGTATAACTGACCAAGGCTTATGTTGAACACTATAGCACTGTCACAGTGTTGTTTCATTCAATTTAGACATGATAATGCTTTATTAATCCCACTGCTGGGAATTCTGGACAGAATATATATATAGTCCTGTGCAAACGTCTTAGGCACCTGAGAAAATTATGCTTAAAAGCTTTTAAGCTAGTGTTAAAACTCTTACAGTGTTTAATCAAATACAAACAACATTAATACAGTAAATGGTGGTTTTATGTTTGGCAAAGTGTTTGTTTAACCATTTCCAGACCTGATCCTCATATTTTGCTCACATATTGATTACATTTTAGAAAAAATAACATTTTACTGCTTGCTTGTTTGTATTCATTCTAATAAGCTGTTTTAGCTGGCAGAATAAGACTGCTGAAATAAAAGACTTCAAACTATTTGCACAGGTGCCTATGAATTTTGCACAGTACATATATATATATGACAGAATATTAATATTGTACCAACAATGTTGCACACTTTGCATGAGTAATATTGCACATGAAAGAACAGTTGTGCTTAGCAATCCTTGGCATGTGGATGAATGTGTTTGCTTGTGTGTGGTCAGTTTCGAGATCTTCATTGTTGAGTCTGACAGCAGCTGATATGTATTTTCAAAATTAGATCACAGATTACAGCAAGGTTATATCAAGTAGGTAAAATGTGAACTGATCAGTGTGTTCATTATTATTTGTTAATTTTTGAAGACTGGTCTTGTCACTTGGGTCGTGAGATAAAAGCGTGGTCTTTCAGTAGACTGTATTTTTTGTGTGATATTTACCCCATTTAAAAGAGGAAGGTGAAAAATGAACTGAGAGGGACCTCAGCCTCGCTGTGCTGCAGCAGTGCAGTTTGGATGCACCATTTTCACAGAGACATAAAAAAATATTTGCTCTTCTTTGTCTTTCCCCATTTTCTCTCTCTCTATAGGCTCATTTCCTTTTATCTTTACGTCACTTGTATCTGTTTCTATATTTTTCTCTACCATTGTCTGAACTGGCTTAAGTATAAATAAAATGAATAAATAAATAATAAAAAGTTTGGATAACAAGAGGGGGCTTATACTGTTAAAGCCCCACTTGGCAAAGCAAAGGTGTCTGGTGCATCATGGCACCCAGCTTCACATTCTGCTTGCTAAGATTCCAGACATGACAGGTTTAAAAAAAATTTGCTGACTACATAATATGTTGGTATTCCACTGCTGTAGCATCATGGTGGATTATGTACTGTCTCAGATGTCGCCATACGGCACAAATCTCTTCACAGGTAATTAAGCCCGCAGAGTCCTGCAGAGATTGGAAATTTCTTCAGGCAGGTTTCACACACCATTTCCTCAGCGTTGAAAAAGGGCCCCTGAAGTGCTTAATGTGCAGCGTTTCCCACCTCTTCGATGTGTTCCTAGAACTGTAGTAGAGTACATTCACATCAGCTGGAGCTGGGTGTCAAAGTGAAAGAATGTTCCTCAGAAAAGTACATTACAAAGTTCGGCTTCAACTTTTACCTTTTTTTAGATGCTAGAGCTTTTTCTGTCACCCGATGGATACGAATGACTGGTGATTTTGCTCAAATGTAGCGCGGTGGAAGAGTCCAAAGTGGAAGAGCATGAAAGAGCCGGTAAACCACGTAGTTATTATAAGAACGCTTCGTAGAGAGGAAGGATTCAAACCAATGAATCCGCATTCGAACACACACACAGAAAGGTATATAAATGGCTCTGGGCAGCAAGAGTCCGAGGGCGCAAGTCATTTCTGATGATGATGACGGTGTGCGTGATATTTTGCTTACTTATTTCTTATTTATTAAAAATAAATAAATACATTCTACATTCTTCTCTAGGGCTTATGTATTGTTGGGTTAGGTGTTGGCTAGTTATTATTTGGACAGATGTATAGATGCTCTGACTGCAGTATCTTGGTTAAATAGTTGACTCAGATTTATGCTGTTTTTCAGGTAAGAAACAGTTGTGGAATTCTTAAGCACTGATGTACGTCGCTCTGGATAAGAGTGTCAGCTAAATGGCGTAAATGTAACTGTAAATGTGATATATTTTATCAACTGCGTATATTTATTGCCAGGGTTTAGCGGTTATTTTTAACCTCTAAATAGAGGAGTTATATTCTTTCATCTTATATCCTTCTACTTCAGTAGATATGTTCTGGTGTCATAGAATAATGATTCCCAAACAGTGGTACATGAAACCAAATGGCATCAGTTCGGAAAAGGCATTTTCCATTCCACCAATAGGATTTCCGCAGTGTAGGTTAATGAAGGCTCGGCTCAGGCCACGCTTGGCACAATTATTCACTGAGCTGCTTATCCTAACCAGGGTTGCAGGGGCTGATGTGGCCTATTCCTACTCTTAGGCAGAGAAATACCCTGGACATGTCACCAGTCCGTCACAGGACAGTCGGACACATGCAGTCAAACCTAGGTTTATTTATAAAGCACATTTTAAAAGAGCCATGGTCAAACAAAGTGCTGAACAATATGCTCTATAAGTCATAAACACATAAGATAATATGATAGCACTTTACAGCAAGACTACCCTTATATTTACGAATGATTTATTACCAGGTTGTTCATTTGGTTGTAATAATGATAAACAGTCACTACAGTGGTCCCCCTCTTTTTGCAGGGGTTGCATTACAAGAGCACCTGCAAAAAGTGAAAAACCATTTTGTTGTGATATAGTGTAAACCCTAAATATGCCCCAAATATACAAACAGAACACTTTAATTTCATTTTAAACTCAGGTTAATGCATTACCCCTAAGGAAAAGGTAAACCCATATTTGCCTCTTAATATAAATTCCTTGCTGAGATATGCAACTCAGGAAGGTTACGGGACAAAGGTATTGGGACACTGCGCCAAGGTGAACGGTTTTGGGGAATAACCCCTGATCTACTCAGGCTAAAAATACAAATCAGACTCGTTGGAAAGGTCTCCTGGACATCAAACTCCTGTTGAGTTTGAAGTGTCTGAGTGCTTGCTCAACCCTGGTGTGGAATTAAAAAAAGTGCTCCTAGGTCGGCTACAGTCTGCACTTTTTGTGGCAACAAAATATAATTATGGCCACAAAAAGGCAGAGGATATTTACAGTTTCCAACTTATTGTGGGCATTTCCATGTAAAACTGAGTTTGATTCTCAAAAACATCAATGTGTGGCTAAATCTGTGACTCCTGATCCTGTTTACTGTATTTGGAAAGATCTTGCTAGTTGTTGAGCATATCTTGTCTCTTTTTCAGGAATGTTAAACTGTCAGCTTCATCAGGTCTTTGTTAACACACTACTACTCTTAAAACAATAGTTCTCACCAAAGAGTGAGCCTGAATCTGTTATAACTTGTTAATAACTGCTTATTAATGATTTATAATCTGTCTACAACCTAATTAATAAAAAAGAAAATTGCTCAAATAATTGGGGTTAAAACAATGAGAAATCAAATGTATACCTGGACAAATAAAACAGGTTCTCAAACTGTGTTAAAGCCATGGAATAAACATCTATTTTAAGACAGGATTTTAAAGATAACAGTGTGGGGGCTTGCCTTACATATGCAGTGGCAGAAAGAACTATTCCGTACCACAAACAAAAGTTTGCCATTACAAATAGAGGGACCCATGACCAGTCCGTATCTGAGCTGCTTGATGACAGAGCCAAAAGTGGGCTGCAGCTGAGCTGACTATGCCACTGCTTTCTGATGGGACTGAAAGATGGAAAGAGTCCATTGTTTTTACTCTCTGCGCACAAAACAATGGAAATACAAATTAAGTCAACAAAGCACAAGCAGTACTAAAGATAAATAAGATCAGTTTCACTTGGAGTTTTCTATGACACTAACAAATGTATCTTAAACACTGTGAGAAACATGAACCAAAACAGTGATACAAGTAAGCTGGAGTAGGTATTCGTTGTGCGACTAATGAGTGTAGAGAAAAAAAGCAACAACCTCAAACGCAACTAGAAGCAATAAAAGGACCTTAATGTCAAAAGCAGCTCTGACAGAACTTTCCGTTGGTTCGACTCCAAGGATGTGGTTTTGGGGCGATGACCGGTCATAAACTGTGGGAAATGAATTGCGCTGCTCATGCATCTGAAACACTGTTACTAGGCTGTGATGCACTGAAATAAGTATGTATTATGTCATTGGAATACTGTTTAGGTACAGCACGGTTACTTATGGAGAAAGTGCCTATGAAGGGATTGTGATAGGGGTGATGATTGCAAAATCCCAATTACCTCTTTGCTTCTGATTTAGGAGCTAGAAGAAGCTGGTCTGCTGATTTAAGTGTTCTGAGTGAAACATCTAGAAGGGACCTGATTTGCTTGTCTTAGGAGGAAAAAGCTTGCAGAAATCCACGCTTATCATGTAAACCCCACGCAGAAAGGAAACCTTGACTATGACCCTCCCACTGTGAGGTGACAGCCCTAATCACTGCGCCTTGCACAATCGTGTGCGGTCATATACATATTCCTGTAGAATATAGCTAGCATAAAATACCTTACCGTGCTGAATGTGATTTGCAGCATGAATACTACATTCCAGTTCTTAATTATACATGAAAAAAATATTTATGCCTCTTGGGAATATGCTCTTATGCATGTTTAATGAGGGGGTTGCACTGCTGGAGGTCTAATCTTTAGAACATGGGTGGCACTGATCTCTGCTGGAAGTGCAACAAATGGTAAATTGACATTTTAAATTGTTTAAATTGTTGGTAAATTGTATTCATTCTGGAGGTGCCAGATGTCATGCTGAGCTTTGATTTATACACATGTAATAATAGTAATAAGTGCTACTGGTTTTTTTTTTTAAACAGTATAACACGCAAATGCCCATTAAGAAAAAATCACTAATTTCAGGATAGTGTCTGCCCACAAGCGGGTGTGCGAAAACCTGTAGAGGGTTTTGGCAACTGAACCCTCTCAGGGTCTCGGAGCGCCAGAACAAAAGCCATGAAATCCCTGTGTTTTCCTTTAAGTTTATTTCAAACTCCATCCTTTGAAAAGTTCTTTAGGGAACCAATGGTGGTTCTAGGGCATTACTGTTAAGGACCCTTTCTGGAAGAGTGTACCATGCATCTCTCAGTTCTGATGCATCATACATGATTTGACCTTGTTTCTTGATGCGTTGTTTCTCAGACTTTGAGGATTTCTTCTGTTTCCCTTCATTATTATTGGTTATGTGGTCAATTTGTATGCTTTTCTGAATTCGCCACTTGTAGTTGTCAAAAGTGTCGCATTCGATTAACATTCATCCCCATGTTTACTGCTCTTTTTGCCACCCTCTACTTCCCCGCATGCTCTGTGAAGTTGTCCGTGAAATGAAATACTCCTATTTGATTCCAACTTCTTGATATGCTCCAAATATCAGGACAAATCAAAGTTGAGGCCATGGGCTCAGTATCTGTGCGCCTCGGGGAGAGAGCTTGTGGGTGATGAGGGTTCGGATCAGATCCGGAGCACTCGCTAAAGTGGAAAGCAACTGCCATGAGTCTTCTCTTTGATGTCTACATCCTACTCAAATGTAGTAATGGATTTTTTTTCCATACATAGTTTGAGATTAACATGTAACCATACAGTCGTCTGTGGACCAGAGAGCTCCAAGTGGATTCAGACATGCACAGACGCACCCTGAGAGCAAGAATCCCATCAAAAGTATGATGGTTTAGGGCAGTGAGATGATGAAGAAATCTTTTAAAGAACATTGCATGTTCTGCGATGCAAAAGCGCTGCCCATGCCAACGACACGCAAGGAGAACTGTGAAATAAGAAGCTGCATATTAATGATTACATTACATTAATTTGTCACTTTTATCCAAAGTGATTTGCATGTTGAGGAAGCATTCCATTTTTAGGACAGTGGGATAACCAGAGGAGAGTTCTATCTTTATGTCAGGAGTAGGGCAGGAAATAGATAGGAGAGGAGGGGCTCTCTGAATCGATGTGTCCTCAAGAGGTTTTTGAATATACAGAGGAGCTCTTTTACTCTGGTCTCCTATGGCCACTCATTCCACCACTAGAGGCATTCAAGAGTTTGGAAAGACATAAATAATACTCTTGTTTTAATGCTGTTGTATTCTGGTTCTGTGGTAGATGCAGACTGCTGCGGTGTCCCAATACTTTTATCCCACAACCATTCTGAGTTGCATAGTTAGGTAGGAAAGTTAAATTAAAAGAGTCTAATATGGGTTTACCTTTACATTTTATTTAAGGGTAATGCATTAAACTGAGTTTAAAATGAGTTTTTGTGCTTGGAGCATATTTTAGGGTTTATACTATAAACATAGGCAAACAAGAGGCACATATTTTGCCTTTATTTTGTCTGCTGGAAAATTGCAATGACTGTCCTGATTTTGACTGGCCACAACACACCAACATTACACACAGAAAACAAGCCTGCATCAGAAATCAAAATTTAAACATGTGGCTTAGTAATACATTTCTTTTCATTTGATTGAATGGGTTTGTGATAGCCAGCCTTTCATTGCTGTGGCTGCATGAAACAGAGCTGATCTGTTCTGCATATTAGAATTTCTAGTTTTTGATTAGCTAACCATTTCCAAGAGGTATTACTAAAGAACATGTTGAGGACGTCTTTGAAAGTGTTGGGCAGAGCTCAGTTAATGTGATGAAGATTGAATTGTAAGGCACGCAGCAAGGACCTTGAATCGACCACTCTTAACTGAACTATCCAATCATGCCTGCAACAGCCTTTAGAAGATGTGTGTGCTGTGCTATAGTCCAATTCAGTTAAAAGTCTGAGTAAAAATGACTGAACCAGTCTTTTGACCTTGAACCAGTAGTTAACCTTGAACAAGAAGACTACACTACTGCGGGAACTGTCTCTCTGTTTTTCTTCGGGTCCATGGACAATTTGTTTTTCTCCATTTCTGGCTAGTTTGTATGTGTACATGTAACAAGTTGATTAAGTGCAGTAAAAAACCTCTGAATGTTGACCACGGCTTCAACTTCTGCAACTAGAATTTAGGATGAAAACTCCTTTGTTTCTCAAGTTAATCTCAAAACTGATTTCCATGAAGCTGAAGCGAAATTCCTGTTTCCTGGGCAGGTGCTGACGGGTTGATGGGGGTCTACCTGTTTGTAATTGGGGCGTATGACCTGAAGTTCCGTGGCGAGTACAACCGCCATGCCCAGGCGTGGATGGACAGTGTGCCATGTCAGGTGGTGGGCTCCCTGGCCATGCTGTCCACAGAGGTGTCTGTTCTGCTCCTCACCTACCTCACCTTGGAGAAATACATCTGCATCGTCTACCCTTTCCGCTACCTGACCCCCGGCCGCAGGCGCACCGTCACCATACTGGTGGCCATCTGGATCCTGGGCTCTGTCATTGCGTTCTTGCCACTGGTCTGTAAAGAAGTGTTCCGGAACTTCTACGGCACCAATGGGGTTTGTTTCCCTCTGCACTCCGAGCAGCCAGAGACTGTGGGAGCCCAGATCTACTCCATCGTCATCTTTCTGGGTGAGTGAAGAGGTATACCGAGTGAATCATTAGTACTGTGGAATTCACAGCATTGTTCAGTCTTTTATGTCATTTTGCATATTTTCCCTGTTTTTCTTGAAGTTAAAAAATACAGGTACCGAAATAAACTTGTACACTCAATCAAGTGAATATGTATTTTTCAACCTTAGGATAAACAATTAAAATATGCAAATGGGGTAATTCATTAGTGCTGTGGGTATCATTAGAAATTACAGCATCAATCAACAAGTAATTTTTTGTGAATTTGTATATTTAACCTGTTTTTCTTGAATGTGAAAATTGAGTCAATTTGGAGAACAGAATTCTAGTAATGTCACGGCTGAAGTCCGGTAATGGCCATCGTGTTTGTTTTGATTCTGTCTCGTGCCATGTGGTCCTTTGTTTTGGTTGTTGTCACGTGTTTTAGTTTCCTCATCTGTTTCCTGTTTGTTTGCCCAGCTGCCTCTCGTTACCTGTTGTATTTAAGGTCTGCGTGTATGTCTCGTCATTGTTGGTTCATTGTCCTCATTTTTCCCCATTTTCTGTTTTATGCCTGAACCCTGAATAAAACCCCTGAGATGGATTCCCGTTTCCATGCCACGAGGCAGTTCGCGGTCCGGGGGGTTTACACCTCCCCTGGATCGCGACAAGTAAAATCTTTTTTTCAGAACCTCCATTCTTAGCAACAGCCGATTAACAAAAAATCAGCTTGTACATGATTTAAAATGTGTAGTTTGTTCTTGTATTTATTTGTTTGTTTGTTTGTTTATTTTTTAAAGTGTAGATTGTTCTAAAGCAATATATAATATATAGTCAAAGATTATGTTTACAGTTTATTTAATTGCATTAGATTAACATCACCTTAGGTTATGTTTATAGGTTGTTTTATAGCGACTGATTATTATGAGTATGTAATTAGTACAATGGATCAATATTAACTGTGCAATTCCACATGGTCTGTTGTATAGCATGAAATTATTATCTTTATTTTTACTACTCATTTTACAGCATGTGATTAATATAACCTGAGGTCATTTACATGGTTTGTTGTATAGTGCGGGTTTCATATAACCTAGGTTTATTTATATTGTTTGTTTTTTAGCATGGGATCAACATAACCTGGGATAATTTATGTAGTTTGTTTTATAGTATCGAAATAATATGTGATTATTAACATTGTTTGTTGTTTAGTAGGGGATTAATACCAACTGGAATATTAATATGCTCTTGTTTTTAGCAAAGAAATGTACGTAGCTTTTTTCGTACGATTAATATAGCCTGAGATTATTTTTATATACTGTTTAGTAGCATGTGGTTAATACAACCTGGGATAATTTTTATGGTCACTATTTTCTAAAGTTGATTAAATTACTCCCATCTGAATAGTACAAACAGTCATTTGTACTATTTGTTGTTTTTCACTTGATAACATTTTAAGAAAGTTTTAAGAACATATTTCTGAAGAACAGGTTCAGAGCATCTTTGAAGGTCTCAGTTATTGTGGTCGAGGTCAAACTGAGAGTTAGAAATTCACACAGAATGGACTTTGAATACTGAAGTATCCAGTCATGTCTTCAGTGGCCTTTAGAAGGTGTGTGTGTGTGCTGTACTGTAGTTCAATTCAAAGCCTGAGTGCAAATGACAGCAACATTAACCTTGAACTAACAAACACACTACTGAGGGATCCAAAGAGATTTCTGTCATTTTTATGTAGGATAAAGCTGTTTCAGATCAGACTCGCTTTCCCTGATAGAGGAATCTTTTACTTTAACCAAAGAATTGAGAAGCTGATGAAGTGAATCTGACATATCTTAGGACAGACTTGTTCAGTTTTTATTACCCACTGTCAAAGTGAAATCTGCCTGCCATGACAGCTAAACATTTTTAGACAGCGTTTCTGGGCAGGTGTAGAAGTCTGAATGTGACTTTCTCCTGACAGACATCAGAATTAGTGCCAAGTAATGTTGCCTGATGATTGGAAGTCCTTCCAGAAATCTTATTCTTTTTCATTGTCTTGCTTCTAAACCCAGCCTTGTTTTTTCATAGGCCTGAACCTGGTGGCATTCCTCATCATTGTGTTGTCCTACGGAAGCATGTTTTACAACATCCAGAGAACAGGCACCCAGACGACCAAATACAGTAACCACATTAAGAAAGAGTTGACCATAGCCAAGCGTTTCTTCTCCATTGTCATCACTGATTCACTTTGCTGGATTCCGATTTTCATCCTCAAGGTTTTATCGCTCATGGATGTGGAAATCCCAGGTAAGTTATGTCTCACAGGAGTTTTATGTCTTTTCAGTTACACCAGGCACCAGCCAGACATGATCCTGTAATATAAATTAATGTCTAGGGATATCTTTTGGTGGTGCAATCTACTGCTTGAGTTTGAATCTCTTTAAAACTCACCCTTTTGTTTCGATAGTTCTTAATATCTGAAATACAATATCACAAGCATACTAGCTACCAAACACTATTATTTGCTAACCAATCTGTTCCATATTTATAGTTTATACTGCAGTTACAAACATTTAGCTGTCACATACTGGCTTTGTTGGCTCAGGCAGGAGCCACACTTGCAGACTTCCATAGTTTTGCTTTTCTTTTATTTCTTCAAAACCCAAAGTAAACGGTGTGGTGGCCAGAAAACACAAAACAGCACAAACACAAAACCAGCATAAGGTGAGGGTGAACAGAGAACAAAACTGTGAAACAGTGGAACATAAATACTAGCACTCATCAGGGGCACTCGCCTGAATGAACAAAACATGTATACTTAAACAGCGCCCGACTTAAACATTGGCAGTGTTTATAGTAACATACAGTTCATTACACACATCGTACATATTTATGGATGTCTTCCACTTTTGCATATTTCTTTGACATTTTCCAGCAAAGTGAAGATGGATCCCATCAAGCAGCACACTAGAAAGTTATGGAAATAAATCTGTTTACAAAGATATTTTTTGGTTCTGGGACACATTTTGTTCAAATATAAAATACACGGAACAGTAGTTAATCCTCTCAGGAGTGGCCTGCCTACCAAAATGCTTCTGAGACATTTCCAAGAATTTGCAAATGATGAATAGTCACTTGATCATTAGATCATTAAATTGCTTTTTTTTTTTTGTTTTTCAAAAAAAGTCATCTCCAAGACTAAAAGAGCTACAGTATTATATAGCAATTATTTTATATACTAGTTCACTGTTTATGAGGATCTGAAATCATTCACTGCCATCACTCCCTTCATTTAGCTCTGCCTTTACAAGGGTTTGGACTGAAATTTAATATCCAGTTTGTTCCTCTCCTACACGTCTCCACCACTTTAGCCCATAATTTCTCATTGTTGTCCTCAGATGTTTTTATTGCAAGATTACATCTTGCCCATTAGTAATACTGTGATGTCAACTGAGGTAGAGGACAGTTGGAGGAACATTTTTTGCAGTGTCATTTATCATCCCTGGTTCTTTAGCTTTTGTTCTGAGACAAAGTGCTGTATGCCAAGAGTTTCATAATGAAGCTTGATCTGTTTGTAAAAATGCAATGCCTGCATTTTAAAGATGATGCTTGGGACAAAGGAAAGGAATCATCTTTGTGTCTTCATACTGTTGGACAGACTGTCCAAATATGTCTTTTTATGCTTCTCTTTTTTGATGTTTCACAAAACAGCTTAACCATAAAGGTTTTAGCTTTTGGGATTCTTAATTCAATGGCGTTCCAATACAACACGAGAAAGTGCTATAATCAGAAACAGAATCAGAAAACTGTGTTTAACCTGGAAGAAGTTGCTTGCACCTCCTAAATAAGTCTAGATATCTGCTATCCATGCCCAGATCTAAATAGAAAATGCTTTCCGCTGTGTCTTGCAGGAACCATCAGCTCATGGGTGGTCATCTTCATCCTGCCCATAAACAGCGCTCTAAACCCCATTCTCTACACACTCACCACACGGCCCTTCAAAGAAACCCTCCTGCAAGTGTGGTCCAATTACAGGCAGCGAAGGCCACTGCTCAGTAGCCACCCAGCCCACCTGCCCTCCTTAACCTGGCAGGAGATGTGGCCCCTTCAGGACAACAGCCAAAACCTGGCCTCACCTGAGTATCTTGCACACCCTTCTGAAATGTCCTGCACTTCTGGGACATCCCAGCTTCTGCCAGCAGAAAACAGGAACAGGACGTGATGTTTTATAGAGGGATACTGCCACCCACACCACCTCACAGACCCATACTTACAGTGCAGACTCCTTTGTATTGCAATGATGTGTGATTCATATCAAGGGTATCAGGACATGTGTGTCTTCACCCTGAATTAATTTGATTTTCTGGATGAGCATTTGGAAGGGCTTGGACAGGTTGTTTTACTAGTAGACTACAGACCTGATGAAGGGTAACCTGATCCAGCGTTGAATAACATAACACCTCAACTACTAAGTGTTGCTTCATCAAATCATCTTCATGCTTTTGACTCTTGTTCGAAGACACGCATGTATTACCCATGTCAGGAATGAGAAATTGTTGGGTGGTCCAAATCTGCCAAAATGTTTTGTATTTCTCTTGTTTTCTCTTTTTCATTTCAACTTCAACATCTCATGTGATGCAAATGTATTGCATAATTATGATTGCTGCTCTATGGATAAATATGAATATGAATTGTCATAAATAAGCTATTCACCTCAAGTAACCATTCTTCATACTTGTTGTTGGTGCAGTTTGTAGCCTAGTGGTTAGGGCATTCGCCCTGCGACCAGAAGGTCCGGGTTTGATTCACAAGACCGCTAGGTACCTCTGAGGTACCCTGAGCAAGGTACCGTCCCCACACACTGCTCCCTGGGCGCCGTGTTCCTGGCTGCCCCCTGCT
>JBBPDH010000031.1:10250630-10261781 GCA_037974565.1 Clupeocharax schoutedeni
GTCTGAGTACAGATACGGATACAGATAATTCATATGGTTAACAGATACAGATAATGCTGTACTCGCTCATCCCTAGTTAGAAGGATGAAGCACCTCAAGATCCAATATCAGCTTAAGTCAGTGAAAAACTGAACAAATGTCAGTCAAAACCATGGCCTCCTCTTCTTTTAGTGTTTAAGGAGCTTCTGGCTCGGCCTGAGCATGAGCATGAGCATGACCATGAGGAGGAACTGGACAGGAAGAACGGGGCGCCACACATTCCCAAGATTGGGGACATCAAGAAGGCTAGCCGTTACTCTATCCCGGACCTGGCTGTGGATGTAGAGCAGGTGATGGGTCTGGAGAAAGCCAGCAAGAAGGCCAAGGCCAACACTGTGGGTGGCAGGAACAAGCTAAAGAAGATCTTTGACAAAACCCTCACCAGTATTCTACCACCCAAGCCTTACAAGTGAGTTGATTTATGTCTTCATGTCCACTGTACAGTTTGCGGCAGAGTGTGTGTGTGGGTGTGGGTGTGTGTGTGTGTGTGTGTGTGTGTGTGTGTGTAAAATGCACAGGTTCCTATTCTTTTATGAACTATTGCAGTGTGAGCTATGTAAAAAAATAGAAATGCCTCCATATGTGTTGTGTAGTTTAACATTTCTCAGGTATAATACATATACATTTTTATGTATTATTTTAAAATGTTTCAGTTTGGAATTTTGAATCAAAGTGTTGCTCAATAGTGTATAAAACAATAGTGACATGCACATTTTACACAGACACTCTCCCACACATTACAAAAGCAATAACCAGAAAACAAACGATGCAGTCTCTTATTTGTTCCATGGCTGTGATGAATGTAATCCACAATTGTAGACTTCGTTCATGCCTAAATAAACCTGTAAATGCTTAAGAATCAACTCCGTGTAAGATCTGAGATTTACACCATTAATAGAAATTGATTATATGAAAGTTATAATGTCATTTATAGTGTGAGATGAAATGCATGATATATGATATTTACTTGTGCAACTGTTATTCTGCTTTGTAGTGATGTCGGTGTGGGCCAGTCTCAAGACGACAGCATTGTGGGCCTGAAGCAGTCTAAGCAGATTCCTCCTGCTCTGCCGGTCAGTGGAAACTTATCGTCCAGCAACCCTGACCTGCTGCAGTCTCATCATCGCATTCTGGACTTCAATAACCAGCCCGGTAAGTCTGTAATGCCTGTTACACTGTTGGCTGTGGATGAAGTGAGAAGGAAGGAAGGACCCTTATGGAAATTTGACTCGTAGGGGTGGCGAGTGCCATACACATCAGTTTGCAGATGTTTTTCAGAAGAAATGCATTTAACAGTAGCAGGAGCTTCGAGCTTACGATCTCTCAATGTTTTTATATAATGGGCTTTACATCTGTTGAGCTCACTGTGTCCTAAATCTCTTTCAGAGGCCGTCCGCACAAGTGAGTATACAAACTTCCGCTCTCCCGCGACCTCTTTGGAAATCATGCTTTTATCTTTAATGGTTTTCTCATGGGACGTTGACTGCTTATAATTTAATGGTGTTGGTTTTGCCGTCCATGATCACTTCCCTTACCTAAATTTGGTAAAAAAATAAAAAAAAAACCTAAGTGCTTCAAAAAGGATACTTAGAGGCAAAAATGCTAATGATTCTAAGAATTTATGACCACTAATACGGACTAATTACCGTTATGCATCACGTCAAATGGTCCCTGCAAGTTGTTATTAATTATTGGCGGTGCTTTTCAAGTGGACTGTTGCTTTAATCTCAGCAACAGACTTGTTAATGTTGTGGTCATCAGTTAAAGCCTCATCCAGCCTATTGATTCGTGTGTTTGTGCCTCCTTTTAGAGGTTCATTGATTTGGTTAAATCATCCATGACTCTTACAGAGGCTCCTTTATTTCCTAATTGATTCTCAGCACTCAAAAACAGGCTTTATATGATTACATTCACTGAACATATTCTGACACAACTCTCACTCTGTGTTTCAGGGTGAAACTGCATGCCATGAAACAAAAGCTCATAGTTCAAACTGTTTAATCGTTTTTAATATTAAAAGCAGGTATAAGTCGTAGAAAATTAGAGCTATTGTATGTTTTGAGAACATGGCATGATAAAAGCCCTTTTGTTGATTAACTGGTGTTTTGTCCTGAGATTAAAGATTGAGGTTTTTTAACTCTGCATTATAATTCAGGTGAGAGTCGGGTGGTGGTGCTGTTCGTTGCTAACTTCCGTTTGTAGCTTTATCGGTTCTGATTGGTTCCCGTTCTCCTCCTCAGACATGTCGGACCAAGTGCTGCGGGTCTTTAAGGCCGATCAGCAGAGCCGTTATATCATGATTGGGAAGGACACCACAGCCAAGGAGGTCGTGGCTCAGGCCATCCGGGAGTTTGCCTTGACCGCTGCCCCTGAAGCCTATTCGCTATGTGAGGTGTCCGTCACACCGGAGGGCGTGATTAAACAGCGCCGGCTGCCAGAACAGCTCTCTAAACTGGCAGACAGGATCCAGCTCAGCGGCAGGTACTGCCTGAAAATAACACATTTTACTCAGTCACTCAGAAAGTGATAAGATTTTTCATAAAATAGTACTTTTGCACCAAAAAATGATTCAAAGCACAATATAAAGAAGACTATCACTCCAAAATATAAATTAATACAGCTTATTACAAATAAAGCGTAATGTGCAGTATATCTACCCTTAAAAAGCCCTCTATATGTTCCCTAAAATATCATTCCCAAAATCTTTATAGGTGTTTTTCCTTTATCTGCAGTTTAATTGTTTATAGCCCACTCTGTCCTCTCCCT
The DNA here is from genome assembly GCA_037974565.1 of Clupeocharax schoutedeni. Lineage (NCBI taxonomy): Eukaryota > Metazoa > Chordata > Actinopteri > Characiformes > Alestidae > Clupeocharax > Clupeocharax schoutedeni. Next base: position 10,253,436 of record JBBPDH010000031.1, read on the forward strand.
TCAAGCCTGTGTATGCAATCTGGTTCTCAGGTACTATCTGAAGAGCAACATGGAAACAGAGACGCTGTGTTCAGATGAGGATGCTCAGGAGCTCCTGAGAGAGAGTCAGATCAGTCTACTGCAGCTCAGCACGGTGGAGGTGGCCACGCAGCTGTCCATGCGTGCCTTTGAACTCTTCTGCGCCATCGAGCCAACAGAGTACATTGATGACCTGTTCAAGCTGCGTTCGCGATCCTCCGGACCCTCCAGCCTCAAGCTCTTCGAGGAGGCCATCAACCGGGAGACCTTCTGGGTGGCTACTGAAGTGGTCCGAGAACCCAACCAGCTTAAGCGCATGAAGATCGTCAAGCACTTCGTCAAAATTGCCCTGCACTGCCGCGAGTGCAAAAACTTCAACTCCATGTTTGCCATTATCAGGTGAGAGGGGGGAGTGTGGAAAATATCTACATCTGGAATCAGGGGGTCTTAAATCAAAGTATGTGCCGGTTCTAATATAAACAATGCCATGTACAGTTTATGTCCGTTTATGTCTCATGTGGTGCAGTAAAGCTCAGTGTTCGTGTATCCGACGTGTCACTAAGTGTCTTTTTCTCTGTCTTTTTGCAGTGGTCTGAATCTGGCGCCTGTATCCAGGTTACGAGGTACATGGGAGAAACTTCCCAGTAAGTATGAGAAGCTCTTCAGTGACTTGCAGGACCTCTTCGACCCATCCAGAAACATGGCCAAGTACAGAAACGTACTCAACAGCCAGAACCTACAGCCGCCAATCATCCCTCTCTTCCCTGTCATCAAGAAAGACCTGACCTTCCTCCACGAGGGTGAGAGGCGCACCTTTACTTATGGGGGGCTTGCCTTTACTGTTCCACTTACTATCAGGCTTTTAAGTTATCATCTATGCTGCTTATGTAGCCTCTTTCATATTAACATCTTGATTTTTGATTAAATGATTAAATGAGTACAGACGGAGGTACAATGCATGGCTAAAACAGTATGAGATGAGATGTAACAAACTAGTGCAGCTTGTGGTGGTTTGTGAAAACAGACCCTGTTGTCTTTAACCATATACTAACAGACTTCGTTCCCTCTTTTCCTGGATGTAAACAGTATGTGACACTTCCTTTTGTTTTATTGATTTTTTTTTTTTATACCTGCCTCTCCTCTTTCCTGCAGGCAATGATTCGAAGGTGGATGGCCTAGTGAACTTTGAGAAACTGCGGATGATTGCTAAGGAGATCAGACATGTGGGCAGGATGGCTGCAGTGAACATGGACCCTGCACTGATGTTCCGCACCAGGTGAGTGTCCAAACAGAGCCTCGTCTACGGGGTCTCCTGTCGTGTGCAGTTCTGAAGCTGAAGCCCGTATACCACCGAAGAGCTTCCCAGGCACTTCACAGCTGTATTGAGCCACAGCGCCACACGTTAAGGCGAAAACACACACACACACAAACACACAGGCTTTCACTGGTGGTTTCCTATTGGCTGTGAATATGTGTGTTCAGTGCGAATCAGTGTATGTGTATCATGCTGGATTAATTGTCTGTCTGTGGGCCTCTGGTTCTGCTCACCTTGTTACTCTGTCTTTTTCCTCGTCATCTAAGCATGTCTCCCTCTCTCTTTCTCTTTGCTTTCCTCTCACACACTCCTACCTGCCCCCCCCCCCCCCTCTCTCTCTGTCTGTCTACCTCTTTCCTCCCTCTTTGCTCCGCACCCACACGTCACTGTTCATGGCTCTCCCTTACAGGAAGAAGAAGTGGAGGAGTTTGGGGTAAGTTTGGTGACCTGACCTCCGGCCCCATTGCCTCCTTGCTCACACGCACTCCTCCCTTCTCATCTTTAATTTCGGCTGCCTCCTCACCATTTCCTTCCTTTATTATTTCTCTTTTTTGTTTATTTGACTGATCCTCCCGCTCTGACAAACAGCTGTTTGAGAGTGCGACTGCGATCACTTTTGCTACTCCGGGTCGTTTAAATAAAAGTACTAATTAATAAAAAGTGCCTGCACTAACATAGCTGAGTTTTGGTTGTGCATTCTGCATGATACCATTTATTTGATATTAATGTGATTTGTCATGATCCATCTTAGCAAAAGTGATTTAACTGTGTTTAACCTCCAGCTACAGTACTTACCAGAACAGCATGTCTTTATTTAGGTTTCATTTTCAGTGCTGTGAGTTTTTTTTTTTTTTTTTTTTTCACAATTTTGGGTGAATTATATATTCACCTTTACACTGAAGAGGGAAGTCTTAATAGCTTGTATAAAAGGGCTGTCAAACAATTGAAATCATTTAACACAGTTAATTACATTTATAAGGTACATTATCTGTCCATCTGTTATCTGAACCGGTTCAGGGGGGTCAGAGAAACACTCTTGACTGACCGTTGGCTTAATTTGGACCTTTATTTAAAAACAGTTGCATAATGAATGGACAAATTGAGCATAAACACAGTTTCCACCACACTTTTTCACTTTCATCAGTGTCCAGTGAAAGCAAGCGTGGCGGCATGATGAATGTGGTGGGTTCCTTTGGACGTGGAGAGAAATATCGGGCCGATGTAAATATTTTGCTGTAGAACAACCAAAAAGTGTCCCGGTAGTTTAAAATCAGTTATCATTATTTAATACAGCAGTTCCATTATAATAGTAGCACTTTATTAACATGTTGAGTTTGACAGCCCCAATGAAGTACCCTTAAGCGTGGCATCATACCCTGATTCCCCCAGGCATTTCCAACCCATGTAAAACCTGCTTAGGAGCATTATGCTTTGGAACATTTGATATGCCTGTATATGATTTGCGTGTATTTCTCTAACCCTGTGCTTCCCTTCAATCGGATTTGAAGTGCCCCCGCCCCTCTCCACCCCTTTTGTCTGATTGGCTGAGATGCTGAATGCATGGAATGTTCTAAAACTGCAAGGAATGCGACTTTCTGCATGTTTTGTGTCTGAGAGCACTGTCAGATCTTGGCACGGTGAACCCCCACCCCCCACCCCCACAGCCATCCTCACACTGTGTGTGTGTGTGTGTGTGTGTGTGTGTGTGTGTGTGTGTGTAGGTCTCTGAGCCAGGGTAGTGCCAATGCAGCAGTGCTGGATGTGACCCAGACCGGTGGGCATAAGAAACGGGTGAGGCGGAGTTCCTTCCTTAATGCCAAGAAGCTCTATGAGGATGCACAGATGGCTCGCAAGGTGAAACAGTACCTGTCCAACCTCACACTGGAGACCAATGAGGAGAGCCTGCAGACCCTTTCCATTCAGTGCGAACCATCCATAAACACACGTAAGTCTCTCTCTCTCTCTCTCACTCACTCACTCAATACATCTTCATATTTATATTTAAAATATTTTTATTTTTACCTTTGTACTTTTATTTTTATCTTACCTTTGTACTGTCCTCTTTCTGCCATGACAGTGCAAATTTCCCACTTGTGGGGCTAATAAAGGTTTTATTATCTTATACTAATATTTTTGTGCATCTACATGTATATGTACATTTGCTTTAGCCCTGCTCTCTGCTCAGCTACATTACTAACTCAGTCTAAAGCCTCTATTGTGTGTGCTTTCCCTTCCTGCAGTACCTAAAGGCTCAGGAGACCGAAAGAGGCCAGACACGTCTCCAGTTGTGGCGCGAGCAGCTGCCCATCAGCGGCAGCAGCTCCAGAAACCCAACCAGGCCCTGCAGGTACCTGCTGTCGCCCTCTACCCCTCCCGCAAGAAAGTGCCCGTCAAAGACCTCCCACCCTTTGGTAAGTGAGGGCACACACCTATCACCTATCTGATATTTACTGCTTCCACCATTCTTTTAGTAAATTAGATTAAAAGGTAGTACCTCTATCTGTGGCTTAAATCTCTGACAGAGCTTGAGTATTTGTCCAAACTTGACAATTTAGTTTGATAATGGCCTTTTTATTTACCTTGTCCCAGTGACACACATGGATACCTGCTGTGTGCAAAAACAAATCAATCTTGGACTGGTGTTCCAAATCCAGGATTTGAGCGCAGAACCTTCATGCCTACATTCCTTTTAATCCCAGCCCAAAAAATATGGATTTTTATTTTTGAAAACAGCCTGGGATTGTATATTGTGCAGAAATGTATTTATTTAACTGAATGTTACTATTATGTGTTCAAATTGAGAATTCTTACCACAATTTGATTGGTTTGTATTAATGTTTAATGCCTCATATAATATGTAGTTGTGCGCCATAGGGCCAGTGGTAATCAGAGACTCTGTATGCAGGCACAAGTTCTCCGCAGTCCCTGAAGAAGATCCTGTCTCTGTCCGAGGAAGCGAGTGACAGACACAGGAAACAGGCCGATGATACCGTCTCCAATGCTTCCTCTCAGCTTTCTTCTCCTCCTACGTCTCCACACAGTTCTCCTAAGAAAAGTAAGACCAGGACAGACAGCATACACACACACACAAACTCACACACACATTTTTATTTCTTTTTTTTTGTTGTCTTATAGATATGCTCTATATATAAATTGTGGTGTTGTTGCCCCCTGGTGGCAGCCCATTTAAATCCAAGCACTCGCTTGACAGCACATGACCAAATAGTGCTGGAGTGTCACACACAGTTCATGCTCCTGGCACTATGTCTCAGTCTTATGCAAGCTCACACACACGGACACACACGGGGATGTAGCCAGTTATTAATGGCACCCTCTAGTGTTCACACACATGCTTACTACATAATGCTGCCACCTTGTGGTGAAAAGACCACATGCTCAGATTCCATTTCCAATAAATGGAAGTCTATGTAGTATTACTCACCCATTTGCCTTACATGCAGCCTTGGCGTCTTTGAGAAGTCACTGCAAAAAGGCAGCAGCAGGTAATGCAGCCATGACAGATGTAATGACAGCACCAGTCAGGGAGAGTCCCACAAAATTGGAGAGCCTACATGTTTTCATGCTTTTAAGTAAATAAAGCACCTCAGGGATACCCACACGCTGCTCCCTGGGCGCGGTGATTCCTGGCTGCCCGCTGCTTCACTTGGTGAATGGGTTAATTGCAGAGGTGGAATTTCGTGCTGTGGTGTGTTCACGTTTGACAGAACAGTCAATTTTACTTCAAGTGTAAAGTGTCCGTTTGTCACAACAGAATCAGAAAACTTTTATTTATCCCGGAGGAAATAGTTCACATCACAACTGCACACAATACAGAATAAAAATACCTGAATATATAATAAAATATAAAATAGTCTGCACACAGTCTAAACACTGAACACTGTGAAATTCTCTCTCTGTACTTAACCAATTCTTCAAGTGGAGCAGCGAGCAGCCATGAACACAGTGCCCGGGGAGCAGTGTGTGGGTACGGTGCATTGTTCAAAGGTACCTCAGAGGTGTCACTAGCATACGTGGTATACCACAATTACAAGGTCTAGCAGTATAATCGGTATATGGTATTTTATCCATATGTTGCAGCCCTGATGTTTGTGAGGAAGAGCTAGAGTTTGGGAAGTTTCACCTGCCTGCTGGGGTGTTGTGTGTGGGAGCTCCTCTGAGTTTGTCAGACAAGCACTCACCCTCCTCTTCCATCTCCTGGGCCTGGTCCTCCACAGAGCCCCAGGGGTCTGGTGGTAGTGCCCTACTGGGTGAAACACTTATCCTGTGAGCCCAATGACCACAAAGTTGCAGGTTCGAAACACCGCTTTCTAGCATTGTGTCCCTGAGCAAGACACTTAACCTGCTGTTTCTCCAGGAGGACTGTCACAGTAATTATTGTAAGACGCTCTTAATAAGGGTGTCAGCCAAATGCTCCCTTTACCTTTTAGCCCATCTTGCCCTTGATGGGGACTGCTAGGAGTCAGGGGAATTGGTGACTGGACAGGACCGCCCCCTCAGACATGTCCAAGATGGTCAGTGCTGTGGGTGAGGGGTCACGAGCTGGGAGGGGGGAAAGAAGACGTGTTCAGTATCCATTACAGTGCAGTAGACACTATACACAGTACTGTGCAAAGATCTGAGACACCTGTGAAAATAGCATTTTAAAACTGTTCAGATTGGCCATGAATGTTTTTTTTTCACAATGATGATGCTAAATATTAAATAAAACCAAAAGGAATAAATACAAATAAGATTATATAGCAAATAGAGATGTTATTTTCAGTAGATCACTGTGTTCAAGTAACTGTGTAAGTATCAGTATGGATTAAGTATGGAGTTGGTGTATAAATATGAAGGTCGTGTCTTTCTGAAGTCCACAGTTATCTGCTAAGTTATCTCCTAAGCACTGAACTGAACCCCTTTCCTGTAATTACATAAATTATTCAATTATTTATAGTGCCCAAACTAATGCATACAATTGTATGATTGTATGTCAGTGACCTGTAGTGTAAAAAAAAAACAACCTTGTTTTCAGAAATTTCAAGACAATTTAATATAAATAAGGTTTAATATAGACAATATTACTGTGTTTGCAGACTGCTGTTAAAATTACAGCACATGGCAATAGAATGTTATTATTTTAGATGAATCCGTAATATTTATTTCTTTTTGTTTTCTCTGAGATCCACTCATAACAAAAGTATAGATTTATGTACCACAAAACAGTCCTAATTTAAAAACTAAACTAAAACCATATACATGGACACACTGCCAGAGTGTGGAAAACACAGAGGAATGCTGTCCAACTATTTATAATCTCTAATATCTCACCAAGATAGATTTTAAAAGTGTATGTGGGAGTAAATGCTGGTTATAAATGTCTGGTTATTATGTAGTTCGCCTTGGCTTTTGTTTTCTACTAAACGATAACAATAGTTGTGTTATTCATTCTGACCAAATGAAGGGCAAATCTCTGGTTCTGCAGGTTTTGGGCGAGCAGGTGATAACCTGTCCGACTCAGGCCACAGTGAGATTTCATCCCGTTCCAGCCTGGTCAGCACCTCCTCCCTAGATATGGGACAGGACGAGCGAAGGCACCGTTACGGAGGAGGTGGGGAGGGTCCCGGCGGGGGTCACCGTTTGGAACGTAGGGCAACGGCTGATCCGGACCAGTACAGTCTGGGGTGAGTCCAGCAGACCACACTGTAACTCGCGGTTGTCAGCCAGACCTGCCTGGCCAGGTCAGACCCTACAGACAAACAAAACTACAATAGCACAATAAAACATAGTAACTTTCTTGGCTGTATGAACAATCTAGGTGTTTTACTAGACAAATTAGTTGAATGGAGTCTAACATCACTGTGAAGGGCAGTGTGCTAGTGTTCTAGTTTCTCCTCTCACAGTGACTTATAATGTTCCCTCTAATGGGAAATGTCCTCATTCCTTTTGCTCTTTCTCTTTCTTGTTCTCTTTCTTTTTCTCAGGTCATACTCATCCATGCAGGACTGTAGGGGTGTGTATGCAGGGGCAACCATTCTTTCTTCACCAAGCTCAGAAGAGCTGACCCAGGACCAGGGTGACCGCGTGTCTCTGGACGCCGCAGACTCGGGCCGCGGTAGCTGGACGTCATGCTCCAGTGGCTCCCATGACAATATCCAGACCATGCAGCAGGGCCGCAGCTGGGAGATGCTAGCAGAGGGGGCGGGTCTGTGGGCGGGCCGAGGGAGCTGGGCGTCGGCCTGCTCGTCCACGTCTTCATCGGCAGCCTGCTGGGGAGAAGATTCTGAAGGCGACACGGGAACCATAAAGCGTCGAGGGGGAAAGGATGTGAGTGCTGACCCTGAGACCAGCAGCATCACCTCCACAGGCTCAGAGGAGTCCAAACAGCACAGCCGACGCCCATCACCCATCACTGCCGGCAATGCCAAGGGCGTGATCAGTAAGACTCATACTCACCTTTATTCACCCTGCAGGACTGATATTATTGCTTGGTTGTCTTGTATTTTTTTCAGGGAGGGGTTTCAGGAGCACAGTGATCTATTGTACATAATTACAATCAGGAAACTTTATTGAAAGAAAGAAGCTCTATGAATTCCCTATGCTATATACAGAAATGCTGTATAAATACTATAAGTAAAACCGCTGAGTGAAAAACTACTGAGACTAATGGTAGTTTGAAGTAGATATCTCATGTAATTAATCACTATTTACTGTATATGGTTATTTGTATATATTCTTTTTAGTTTTATCTAGTATATAGTAATACTGTATTATAGTAATACAGTTCGGTTTTCAAAAAAAAAGGCGGGGATATTTGCAGTTTCCGTGTTATTGTGGGGGCTTCCGCGTAAAATTGAGTTTGGTTCTTTAAAAAAAATGTGTGTGTGACTGAATACGCAACTCCTGATCCGCGTAAAACTGGAGGATTACTGTACAGGGCAGCTGGTGGCCTAGTGGTTAGGGCATTCGCCCTGCGATCAGAAAGTCCAGGTTCGATTCCCAAGACCGCTAGG